>CANTUT010000019.1:5105000-5302500 GCA_947687605.1 Reutealis trisperma | reverse complement strand
AAAAACTAAATCATATGACGAAATCAAAACTGAAGGACTAATTAGTTAATTTTTTAAAAAGCAAAAACAATAACTTAATTAGGTCAAATCTCAAGAACCACATAGTAATTTATCTAAAAAATTAGAGAGAATGACTAAAGTATTATATCAAAATCAAAATTAAGAGACTTTTTAGTTAGTTTTTTTAACACTATGTTTGGGGAAAAAGAAAGAATAAGGAAAGAAAGGTGGAGGAAAAAATAAAAAATATGGATAAAGTTTTTTTTTTCCCGTATTATTTGGAAAAGTGGTGAAAGGTAAGGGATTGAAAAAATAGTAAAAAAATAAAATTACTAATATACTCTTTTTCTTTGATTGAATATGAAAACAAGATTTAGTTAATTAGATTAAATTACCAGCTAAAACAAAAATTCAACGACTTAGCATTTTACAAAAATGAAATTATGTCATTGGTTTTTAACATGTTCCGAAATGAAGGATGTGAGAGTGAGAAAAGTTGTGTGCATATTGAATGTAACTACATTATTGATAAAAAAAAAAAAAAAATTCAAATTATTTGAACTTGAATTTTGGAAAAAGAAAACTATAGGAAGGTTGATTGTCACAAATGCATAGCTTTACAAATGACAATGAGAAGTAGGTCCTAAAAAATTCATCTACTCTACACCTATGACACAAAAATAAATTAAAAAGAGCTTTCATAATCAAAATGAAACTGTATATCCACTTGCATATTGAGCTAATTGGGAAGTAGAATCCTCATCTAATCTTTTTTTTTTTTTGAACTAGTGTATTGTTTGTTTACAACTAGCAGATTCAAAATTGCAGCCAGCTTCTTGATCCTACATCCAAGTTTCTAAATTGATGTTATGTTTCGGATTGTCCTGCCTCGCTAGATTCCTCTGCTGCAGCAGTAGAGGGTGATTCAGCGGGAGCACTGGGTGATGCAGGGCGTGCAGAAAGTGATTCAGCTGCAGAAGAGGATGATCCAGCTGGAGCAACATTTGCTATTTGTGGACTGTACCTTCTCAGCAGCCTATCTTTATTGTCTTTCCACCATTCTTCTGCCTGCTGCGACTGAAACCTCCTTTTACTGCAAAACCATTGGAGGCATTTGGATGGAAAGAGAAATGTTAGCTTCTCAAAATTTGAAATATAATTCAAAAATCTCAAAAATAAGGAGGTAAGTCTAATTGGTCACCCTTAAAACTTGAGCGATAAAGTTGCAATAATTTAATTTCACTCCATATGCTATAAATATTCTAAAAATTAAGGAGATAAGTCTAGCTGATTGCTCACTACAGAGTAGATCTTCTAATTTTTATATTATGTTTTTATTCATCAATTTTTGCATTCTAGTACTTCCCCAACTAGACCGTTATATGGATTCAATAAGATCCTATTTCAAGTGAAACCTTAACAGTCACTTGACCTAATAAATTAGTCTAATAAATGATGAGAAGAATTGTAACTCTAAAATATGATCCACCCCTAATTGAATTTTCTACAGAGATACATATACAAATATTCAAATTTGAATATGATGGAGACCAGTTGAGTAACTATTTAATCAAGTACCTGAATTTAACCCGCTTAAAGATCTTCGAACCATCAGCACGTTGGATAAAAGTAACATATACCCCAGGTTCAAATTGTTCAATACTTTCTCCTTCCTTTCTCATGGATGAAGATTCATGCGTCCTGGACAATTGTTCTGAGTGGTGATGATGGTGGTGATGGTGATGGTGCTGCTGCTGCTGTTGCGGAGGTAAGACCTCTAGATTGCTAGAAACAGATGATCTTCCTTCATCATTAGATAAGTCAGTAGCTCCTGTGGCATCTGTTTGGTCTTGCGTATTTGCGTAAGCTGCATTTTGCTGGCCAGATTCTAAGCTTTCTGGCAAGGAAGACTTTCTGGGTGTTTCAGTTTTGTTTAGAAAGGTTTCAATCTGAACATTCATAGCTTTAAAAGTTTCACTTCCTTGAATATCAGAAGGCAACTGTCCTGTCAAATCTTTCAGCTGAATCACAAAACGGCAGCAAGAACATTGCCTGATTAGCAGAATTTACAACTCTCTGAATGAGATAAAGAGAATTCCTAAATTCCTCATAATAAAAAATACTCTATATAGATGTTTTCATTTGGTCCCATTTTATGAAGCCCTGAGGTTTTATCTACTAAATTAATGCTGATTATAATAATCATTAGCTATGAGGATAGTATAAGTGTAGTAAACGAGCCATTTAGATTTAAATATGAAGTGAAATATTGAGTAACAAAACATTACCTGTTCTGTGATGGACTTCACAAGTTCCTTGGCTGCTTTAAAATTGGATGCTTCTGATGTAGCAAATAAAGCAGTTTCTTTAGCTTGTTTCTGTAGTTTTTGGATCTCCATGTCTTGAGCATCACACTTTTGCTTGAAAATTTTTATCTGAAGTTAATGATGGTAAAATGGACAAAAAGAAAGGAAGTTATTTCTGGTAGTCAATTTCTCTATTTAGATTCCCGAACCAATAAACAAATCAAAAAAAGGATGCAGACTTAGAAATAGAATATATTGTTACTTGGTTTTGCATTTTTGACATGTCTTGCTTCAAAATATCATTGGTCTTTTTCAGACTATCAATGACACTTCTAGAAAATCCAGCAGTGGAAGTACATGGAGGGCTTGGTCTTCTCGAGTATGGCGAAGCAGGTCTTGAGTTGGCACTAGGCTGAATTGAGTTCAGATTCAGACCAGGCTGGGATGTTGGTGTAGGCTTCCATGCATTTTGAAGAGCACTTAGTGAACTTGGAAATGCAATATCTTTTAGTTGTAAAAGTCCTGGAACTTGGGAAGCTCGGACTATAGAAGGAACCTCAGATTTTGCTCCATGCTTCACTGACTTGATCTCGAGGTATTTTATAGGTTCTGTAGTAGGAGACAATAAAGTTCTTGAACCCCTGATCTCTCTGTCCATTCTTTCCCTACTGTCTACTGAGCGGCGAGGGGTGGTAATTTTCCTGTTCATATTATAAGTACTAGCATCAGCAGTTTTAAGTTTTGCATAGCAAGCATCACAGACGCGATGTGGTTTGCCTGGAGTTGGTGCTAATGCTGCTTTCAATGCCTTTTTGGAACTGCAAGCATGACAATGCACCAACCCACAATTATAACAGTTATGCCTCTTTCTAGTAAAACCAAATGCTTGCCGGCAACCAGAGCAAACAGATTGGTCTGCTCCAGAGACCCACTTGTGGATGCATATGCTAGAAGTAAAATTTGAGCCACATGATATATTTTTAACATGCCTATCTCTAAATGCTTCAACTAATGTTGGGCTTCTCCGATCATCTGTGTCACCGTGTCCCAACTGTCCATTGGTGCCTCTCCCCCAAGTGTACATTTCACTTCTTGATGTCAGGACAGCGACATGGTATGCTCCACAGGAGACTTCCTCAACAAATTCACCAACCAGATTATCTTGTACTAAGGTAGGCATTTTTCCATCAGAGCTTGGGTTGCCCAACTGGCCGTATGCAGTACTACCCATAGTAAACACATGACCAGAGGTTGTAAGGGCAACAGTCATAGTATGCCCACATGCTATCTGGTGGAAGTTGTAGTCAATAAGGGAAGAGACACAGGTAGGAAAAAGATAGGTGTCTTTACTTCCATGACCTAACCGGTATTTGTCACCATCACCCCAGGTGAACAACTTTCTAGATGAAACATTCGCGCCAGCTTGGCCAATAACCTCAACTATAGCTGCAGTATGCCAGACACCACAAGCAACCTTTACAGTCTTTAGTCCACTCAATAATTGAACTTCTTTTGGAAATGATACGCTTTCTCTATCTCCATGGCCTAAAACACCAAATGCTCCATCACCAAATGTAAATAGCTTTCCATTTGAAGTTGCCAAAGCTGAATGCCAAGTGCCACATGCAATAGATAAAACTTGAAGTCCTTCTAAATGACCAGAAACCCTTTTCGGTATCCAGTGGCTAACATCAGTGCCTTGACCAAGAATTCCAGCATTATGTGTGCCATCACCCCAACTATATAAATCTCCAGATGTAGACACAGCACAAGTATGATACTCACCACAAGCAACAAATTCAACATTAGTAACTGCCAGAAACTCAACAAGTCGAGGACAACTAAAGTCTAATTCTATTCCATGACCAAGTCTCCCCCCAGACTCCTCTCCCCAGGTAAAAACCTCACCTTGCCTCGTTACAAGAGCGACATGACGCACCCCACAAGCAATCTGTTGAACATCAAGAACTACATTAGATTCTAAGGGTTTAGGACTGAGCACATCATTCTTTATAGGAACTGAGCTTATGGATCCATCAGGTAAAACCCCATCACTCCAAACTTCTCCCCATACATAAACATCACCCAATGATTCTATGTCATCCGGACCTGATCCTCCACTCGAACAGCTAGGAGTGCTTGAAACACTAATCCGAAAACCATCTCCTCCACTTGTTCTTAGTTGCATATTTGCACGTTCTGACCCCGCATCTGAGCTTGCTGAACTCAAAGAAGTTTCACGAGAACCTAAATCAATAGACACTCTTCCACGACTAAGGCTTGAAGAGATCTCTAGAGTTGCACCAAAAGGACGAACATTTTGAAAAAAGTCCCCACCATCCGTTAGCTGCAATGAAAAGGTATGGATGACGAGATTAATCTTCTCTAGAAATAAACCTCTACAAACATATTATTAACAATGACACAGGCAACAATGTATTTTTTCATGTTCCCAAATTTATAATGTGACATATGGTCACCCTAGATTTGACCAGGAAATTATCAACAGAGTTAATGTTTTTATGCGGTATCTTAAATTGTATCAACCATGTACATAAATCATAACAACTAAAAATTAGTAGGTAAGTGAACCTCTTAATACTTAGTACATGACTAGCATAACATTGAATATGAATCAAGTTCAGGGGCACTAAAACCAACAAAAAATGTTTACCACATGACTTCCAAATCTCTAAATTTTATTAGGATCTTCCAAAAAATATTGCATTTAACTCCATCACTTTCATAGATTTTAACAGATAAACATCAGCATTGAAAAAAAGAAGAAGCCATTCTTTTACTAAGAATAGTAGTTTTTCTCCTTGATATGGGGGGAAATACAAAATTTTCCCCCTAGCAAGTTTATTCATAGGAGCTAAAAGTCTTCTAATTAGTTAATTTGGTTTCGTAGATAGACCTGAAGAACTATAAAGTGAATGTTTGTAAATGGATTGAATCCAATGAGAACTCACATCAGGAATATCACTCACTGTACGTCTGCTACGATTCTTTCCAATCAATGCCTTAAGGGCCGCAAGCCACACCTCTGCCTCAACTTTGTCCTTGCAGATCTATGAATAAGGAGAAACAAAGGTAGACACATTTGAACTTATCATCCAAATGAAAGATTAAGTAAATACCATAACCTTGATATGAATGTTTGCTGAAACTAACCAGATCAAGAGATCTTTCACCGTTGTTATATAGAAGTGAAAATGATAAGTAATCCTTTTCAGGACGTAAGAATCTTCTAAACACAGCCTGTACAAATTTATATGAAAGCAAACAATGTCTTTTAGTTGCCACCTGAAACAAAGATTTATGGTAGTACTACAAAAAATTGAAGGTAACTGAACAGCAATATATATCATCAACTAGCTTCCAAAGATAGAAATGTTTGACTCACAGTTCTCTGCCCTGGGATGATCCGTGAGACAGATGCTAATTTCAAATTCTTTTCTTCTCCATGTGATAACCAGATCAATGTTGTTTCATCCTGTTAATATGACTAAAATTGAAATTATTTATACACTTAACGCTATCGATAGATGTATCATAAGCTCTTGTAGCATGAGAGATCTACACTAGACATAGATGATCAATTTAAACTGTAACCAGTACGTAGAAAAGAAGCCATGACTGCAGCTTTCACATTCGATAGCTAAGATTAGACCTTTAAGGTTATCAGGCTTAACTACTCATTCGAGTGCAATCCAATCAATGAGATTCAGAGTCCAAATACATGATTATATGTAAACCTAGATCTCATCAGTACATAATATCATCTTGGAGTTTCATCCAGTTGACTAGCATGGAAGGCCAAAAGGAGAATCAGGTAATGAAGGCCTGATTATACCCTCTTTCTACAATGAACTGCACAAATTTCTAATATATTTGTCAATGGGGAACAAAAGAACATGAATATTATTCCTTGAAACCAATGTTTCATAATGCAACAAATATTTTAAAATTTCTTTGTTTTTTAACTTGAAATTTTTTTAGCAAGTCTGAGGAATCTATGCATAAAACTTCTCCCTATTACCCAATCAAAATTAGACATTTTGCATTAAAAAAAAAAAAAAAAAGCGTCAAATATAGATAGCAAGAGAAAATGGAAAATTTATTGATTTTCATTGTTCTAAGTATTCATTCAGAAGAAAGAAAACATCCCATATTGTTGAAATAACAAAGTTGCATATGAAAAAGCTGAAACACAACAAGTGGATTATTTATATCATGCAAAATTGAATATGTCAACAAACAGCAGTAACTCACTGGAGAAAGTCTGAATGCACGAAATTTGGGTTTTCCTTTCCGGCTATACTTGATTAACTGAGTGCCTTTTTTTAATGTAATAAGTGCCTTCAAAAGAAAGGAAAATAAATCAAAAACTAAACAAGAATACCCAGAAACCATTATCATAAGAAATTCTTATATCAGACATTTCACTCTTCACAAAAAGAACAAAACAGGCCTTACAGTTTTATAAAGATTTGTGTTAACATAGCTAAGGTAAACAATTAAAGGTACAAAACCACATTATCTAAAATCAACAAATCATTATTTTTTTTTTCTGTCAACGAAAAATTCTTTACATTTCTGCAAGAAATGAGCCCTTTCAAGACACAAAATCATGCCTTTTGGGTACCAGAAAGAAAGCAAGAAGAAAACAAAGAAACCAATGAGGGAAAAGAACTAACTTGTCCGATGTCCCGCTCAGAATTCCCATAACTAACAGGATCTGCCATTCCATCTGAAAAATTTGCAGAAGAAGAAGCTCAACCGACAACAACTGCATCAGGTGGTGCGGCGGCGACTTAAGTGCCCAAGTCTTCATAGATGCATATGTTTTTTCCTACTTTGGCCTCTCATCAACCTTCTTTTTCTTCCCTTTATTCAACCTTTTGAAGATTGGATACCCCAACCAACCAAGCAAGAAAAATGGAGAAAACAAGAATTAGATCAAATTCAACGATTCAAAAATAGAAAAATCATCATAACCCACATGGAAGATCTCATAGAACAAAACCCATGTTTGATTTCGTGAGAAATTGGCTTTGATTTTGCAGTTTTTTTTTTTCTAATTTTTGGAGCGAAATTGGATCATGAAAAATTGACCCATCAAGAAAATGCAGATCAAGAAGAGAATTGATTTTGGTGTGAGAGAAAGAAAGGGGCGAAATGAGAGGGAAGTAAGCAGCGAGTCACATGTTTAGGGAGGTTTGCAGCTCAAAAGAAATTGGGGTCAGATTTTGGCGCGTTTCTCTGCTTGCCTCCACGTTTCCTACCAAATTAAACTGCTTTTCAAATGCTATTCCCTCTGCTACTTTTCTTTTTCGCTTCATCAAGTCTTGCCACTTGGCTTACTCTTGGAAATTTAAAAAAAAAAATTATGTTAATATCAATTGAGGTAACGGTTTTATTTTCTTTATTATCGTGTTAAAAATAGACTAATGGGATTTTTTTTTGCAGACAATTAACACTTTTGTATTGATATTGAAAATTATATTTTCATGAAAAACATTATGAATTCTGTTTAAAAAAAATCAAATGGCTCCTGAGTTATTTTGGAATTTTTATGACTAAAACACATCGAATTCATCTTTACAATAATTTTTTTAATTAACAATTTTTTTTTTTAAAGAAAGAACAAAGAGTGAATATTGACTTGTAATTGGAAACTGAGTTGTATTCTCCAATTTTTATTGATCAACTGTGAATATTGTCGCTTTGTATTTACCCTATCCTTGGTGCTCTGCCATTGTCCTGATACTTTCTGCATATCAAATGTAAATAGCATAATAAAGAAAAAGAATCTGCATTCAATAAACAATGGTGCAAATTACATATTTTACACGGAACAAAATTGAGGAATATGATCATACAGTGTGAAAGCTACAATTCTCAAAGGATAGTAGGATCCTTGTGTCTCTTGAAAATAGTTTCAACATCTGCCATTACTTCTGGTGGCAAAGGTCTCTCAGTTGCCAAGAAAGCATCAATGTCTTCTTTCAGTTGGTCGATGGAGGTTGCTCCAATTATAGAACTCGTCATAAATGGACGATCTCGGGCAAATCCAAGCGCAAGCTGTATTGGAGTTAAACCATGCTTCCTGGCCATTTCGACATATTGCACTGTTGCTTCCTGGGGTACATATATATATATATATATATAAAGAACATCAACTCCGATGTCAAATCCAATATCAAATTGATTGCCAATTTACTTAAATAAATATTCTTTTCGCAAAATCAAATGCAATCATAGAATCAACGTAATTGACTTCTCAATCAAGCATTTGCTTGCTTATAAAAATGAAAAAATGATAAAAAAAAAAGAGAGAGAGAGAGAGAGAGAGAGGGAGACATTTTTGCTTTTGTTCATATTCTTATTAAGTTGATAAGATTGAATCCCATTTTTGAGAACTGATTAAAGAAATCAAAATATAATTATTCATGAAAATTCTAATGACAGCTCCAGTGCATCTCATGACAAGTTGAAAGCAATTTACCAGCTCATGGCATGAAAACTAGTTTACATTTCACTGCTTGATTATGAGGTGGAAGGCCTTTTTAGTTGATTTTGGTAATTTGTTGAGAAGTAAAATCATCAAAGGACAAAAGTTTTCTCCACAGAAATGCTTCTTGAAATTATTTTGGTTAAAACCAAATATGGAATGAGATTTTTATTAAAAAAAATCTTCAAGTAAAAAAAATCAACATTGTTCTCAACCACAGCACAAGATGCTACAAGTACCAATAACAATGCAACACAACAACAAAATATGAACTACCTATTTTGGCACAACATTAGTTGCCACCAATTTAGAAATAGTGTTGGGTGCACAACTTCAAGATTTTGGACCACCCCAACCCCTACAACTAGTCCCATATCAATGGGAAAGGTGAAGAAAACATAGCTCACGCCCTGTAAAAGTAACTTGGGATAGCTTTTGAGTTGAGGAGTTCGACTAATCTGAGGTTTCTCAGATAACTTGGTTTAGGCTATTGCATGTTGAGATTCTTCACTGAAATAATAGAAATTTAAATTTTAAACATACCCTGGCATGTGAACTTTTGTATCTTTCCATGTAGCCAGGGAAGAGGTTCAGTCTTGCTGTTTTCACAGCTTCGGAATTCGGATCCAAATATTTTCCACTCAGTGTTCCACCAGCCAAGGGAGAGTAAGCAAGTAAGCCAATGTTGCAATTATTTGGGTGGCAAACTTCAACAAGATCAACTGCAAACAACCAACAGGCAAAATTACAAGGGCCCTAAAATTAAGCAACCAGAACAACCAAAACTTTAATTTCCTCCTATAATGATAATTGGAATAGAGCCAATAACATACTTTCAAAATGACACCTTACTAACAGACTGTAGCTGTTCTGGATGCTAATGATCTTTGGTAGCCCCTCAATTTTGGCCGCATAAACAAACTCCATGACTCCATATGATGTCTCATTTGAAACACCAATGTAGCGTACCTAAATAAGTTCAAAGGCAATTCCATTGAATCAATGAACTACTAGAATCTTTATTAAATGAAATTAAACATGTGCTGACCAAACATCTAAGTGTAACATTCGCATATTGCAGAACAGAGAAACTCATTTCTCTTTCAGTTACAGGTGCATATCCAGTTTTTTTGGTTGGAAGGGGTGCATATCCAATTATCCTCCTCTTTTTTGGGTAAGCTGGGGGGTTGGGGTGGTTCAGGGCTAGTGCCCAATCGATGCACATTCAAAACCATAACCATATATCAGGTACAGTGATATCAGTGCATTACATGTCAGGAAGATTTTTAGCTGTCAAAAGTAGAAAATATAGCATCCAACAAGGTTCAACCAAGAGCCAAATGAATTACCTTTCCTTCATCAATGAGTTCTTGGAAGGCCCCTAGTTGATCCACAAATGGCTCACTGGGTCTCCATTTTGAATAATCATAAAAAAACTCACCAAATAATGGTACATAGCGATCTGGCCTGGATAACAAAGTGAATCCACATCAACTTTATGCATTTATCATTTTACCTTCTGTCTTTTATATTGAAACAGACAACAATTTTAATGTGCCTGTTATGATCAGACAGTAAATTGAAATTTTAGGAAAATTTTGCTCCTGACAAATCCAAACAGACCTAAAATGATAAAAGAAAACAGGATGCTGCACTCAACATCATTAATAATTAATTTCCTACTAATATAGAGCATGCATTATAATCTCTCCACAAAAGTAAAAAAGGTGGAGAGGAAAGCTACGACAACATCTGTAATTAAGTGTCATGCTAACAGTTTTGTGCCACTCTGGTAACTCTTGCCAGTGGCTATCATAATTAACAAATGTTACACCAGAGGCCTTTTTTAGATTTTTCTCTTGCACACTTGAATTGCCCAGGTGCCAACTTATTTGCTAAAGTTATATAAATTATTGAAAACAGAAAAGTGTCACATGAGAGGATCAGTTATGGACTGACTTCTACTTGATGGCCTTTTTATCTTTTCAAGCCAAAATACAATGCACCAGCAAGAGACATATAAGCACAGAACATCTCTTCAAATATGTATCCTTGTTGTATTCTGACTTTACTCGTGTCATGGCTGCTGTCTCTCTCAGTCAGATCTTAAGCTATTCGGAAATGGAATAACAAGCATGACTATATACCAGATTCTGTATCCTGAATCCTCACTAAGAGGCAATGTACAAGAACCTGAAGCCCTTAAAATGAGTAACTCATAACCAGAATTAGGAAAAAAATGCCAGAATTTTATCAAGAGAACCCAATTAGCCATCCAAGTTCATATGAGTTTGGATAAGGGTGGGTAATACAGCATAAGACCCAAAAGCCAATTAATAAAATATTCATACTCAACATGTATCTTAGGACAGTTAAATTCATGTTAAAATGATACCCTCTCTACATTATACGGGGATTGACGGCATGGCCTAAGAAAATAGCAATATTTTTTGGGAGGTTCATAAACAACAGATTGTGTAAAAAGAAATTCAATATTATATGTGCTGGCAAGATAAATCTTACAGAACCATGAAGTTACCAATGAATTTGCAACAAATCAATATAGTCAGTGCCAAGGCGCTTAAGGCTTTTCTCTACACTCTCCCTGATATTAGCAGCATCAACCCGCAAAACCTTAGCATTGTCACGAATGTAACTTGACCGCTCAGAATAACCACATACTTTTGTAGCCACAATAACCTATCCATGATATGAGATAACCATATATGTTATTGCATGAACTGTGATTCAGAAATCAGGAAAGTTAAAACTTTAGAGAATATTCTCTAGGAAGGTTAGACATGATGAAGAAATATTAAGTTATTGATGAATTATATGTTATATTTCATCCTCCAAGAAAAATTTTAGCAAATCAGAACAAAAATTTACAGCCAAAAAGTGGCTGCAGCAGTTAGTCACAAATGCCAGATCAATGTTATCAGCCATTTTTCAGTTGTTTGTCATATTGAATGAGGTAAATACAAAATGTGTTGGGCTAAAAGCATGACTACAATATTAAGAATTTGCAGCTGCCTTTTGCTATAAGGTTTGTGCAGCAATACAGGGAAAAAATTTGGCAAGAGGATCATTGCATTTTATCCATTGAAGTAATTGATGAAATTGGAAGTCAAAAAGAACATTCAGAATCTTTATTAGAATGCCTGCCACAGACTTATCATATCAATAAGCCATTTGTGAACCAAGTACCTTATCACGGGGCTGAGACTTCAGCCAGCTACCGATGTAGAGATCAGTTCTTCCTTGTGTTTCCTTTCTCATTGGTACTGGATACTGAAAATAAAGTGTCTGATGCTTCAGCAATTGATTGCAATATCATAAATAACAAATAGGAAAATTTGCATAAAGAGGATATTTTCAAAAAATCGGCAATAATGATCCTACAATAATCAGTTGTATAGGAAATTCATATATCAGATGTATCACCAAATTATGAGAAAAGGACTGATCACCAAATTATGAGAAAAGGACTGCTCACAACCTTAATTTGCATTTCACTGTTTAAGAAATTGTACAAATGACCATATTAATAAGAAGAAAATGGCATTGCAGGTGACTGAACTTGAAAACAAGTAAAGAGAGAGTAAGAAGAGTCAACAAAACAATTATTACATTCAACTAATTTTGGAAGTTGTAACTAGTGAGCAGAAGTTTATATAGGACCTGGAACAAAAAGGTATAAGCACAATGACCAAAAAGAAAATAGTTCACACATGGATAACAGTAGATCTTAATCCAAGAATATGATAAAAATCAGAAAAGCTCAGTTATATCATAATGTGTAGTGTAGACAGCCCAAAACCGAGTCTTATTATACACTGAGACACTACAAAAACTGGGTATAAAGCAAACATATAAGGACTAATTAAAACATGAATTGCAATAAAGGAGTCATTAAATGGATAATGAACAGCATATTAAATATTAAGTTGGGCAATAAGTGGATAATGCTGCCAATTGTATCCATCTTAATTAGGTCTGGTATCGCCTCTAAGAGGATAATCCGTTTTGTCATGCTGTCTCTACTTGAGGGGTTTTCTTCATCTTTAGAATCATTATGCAAATATCATATTCATCAAATGTGCAGAATGAACAACTGTTTGGAAATGGTGTACCCCGGGAATGCTCACTTTCTACAATTTTTCCAACAAAAAAGAAAAAAGAAATTCATTGAAGATGAAAACGACATAATACAAGAATTGCTTAAAGAGGCCATATGCATATCCATAAGAAAACAGGTAACTGAAAAAGGACAAAAAAAAAAAAAAAAACACGTACAGCTTCTGCGGTATCAAGAATATTGATGCCATGATCAAATGAATAGCTAAGAATTTCATGAGCTTCTTTCTCTGTGTTCTGTTGGCCAAAGGTCATCTGAAATAACACAAAAAATGCATACCGAAAGATATTACACTTGACTGTACATAAGAAATACTTTCTTCTTCATAATATGAGAAAATATAGACAACCCAAATTGAGAAAAAAGAGGACACTAATAGCAAGAAGGCAGGGAATCACAGAAGTCATCTTACAAGTACATATAGGAAAAACAAAGAGAACAAAACTTGGGGAACGTAACTTAAAAATGAAGGAAATTAGTTGCATTACACACAAGTAGAAAAAATCAGATTTCCATCTTATTTTGGCTCCTGAAGACATTTAAAGGATTCCTATGAGCAATTTCTCACCCACTTTTCCTTTCTAGTCATTCATGATTTCCTTGACTGGGCGGAACTAAATGGCCCCCAAAATTTTTAAATTTCATTTTTTCTCCATAAATTTTATGAATTGTTGAAAAATATATGTATTGTCACCCTAAAATATAAGCTTTTTTCTTTTCGTTTTTATTTTGGCCCCCTTAATTATTGAAATATTGTTCCATCCTTGCTTGATACCAGTGTCTCAGGCATCTGCAGCTTACGTATATCAGAATTTTTTTTTTTTTTAACAATGATTTCAGCTATTCATAATATCAATTTGTTGTCCACTCAAAAGGATTAAAAATTTCCAAGACAGTTACGGACATAATATATTCTTTTTATCATACTATCAAATTTTGTTTTTCTATTGTATAAAGGACCTTTCGTGTATAATCCTCCATAATCCCGATACCTTTCCATACTTTGTACTCACTTAATTTCCTCTGCCGTCTTGGGCTTTGGCGGTATTTATCATGCACTTCTGGGGAGTGCTTGTGGTTTACCTATCTCAATAAAGTTTATAATTGGATCGACACCCATCAAAGGAGTGGTTCCCCATCCAGGAGCTACTTTAAGAATTCAATGGTTTATATTGTATCAGTGATGGGCAAGAACCCCACACTTCACCAAAGGAAGCAAAAGGACTAAATTGTGAAAATTTAACTAACACATAAAAACCATTTGCGGCAAAATTCTTATAAGAATAGAATTGATAAGCATGCACAACGGACATATACAGTTTCCATTTTATTATATAAAACAGACAAACCAAGTTACTATTATCAAAGCAAAAGAAATATTGTATCATCAAAATGGGACTTTTATCTTACAGTTCCAAGAGTAACTTCGCTAATTTCAAGATCAGAATCCCCGAGTTTCTTGTACTGTAAAGCTGTCTTCTGTGCGAGCTTGGCACTGATGGGACCGAGCCTTGTTCGAGCATTTTGCGAGCGGCGATGAGGGAACCAGCGAATGTTACCGTTGCAGAGAAATGCCGGCGTCGTGGAGAATGTAGACGCGTACGCCATTGCTTTTCGCTTGATATTTTTACCGCCTCCTTATCATCAATTCTTGGGGATTCGCTGACTTACGTTGTGAGTGAAAGCGAAGCATTGGCCGCTATACTCCTTGTTAGCCAAAATGGGAATACCAAACGAATGAAATGGCCATTTATTTTATTTTGTTATCGAAATAAATATTTTTTTAATTATTTTTTTTTATTTTTTATGATATATAAAAAAAATAATAAAATTATGCACATCGAGATACATTCTAGCAGTAAGTACATATTTTTTTTTATGTATAATTAATTCAGAATCAATTTTTTCTCTATGATGCTCAAAAAAATTAAAATTATAAAAATATTTAGACTTATAAAATCTTCATTTTTTTAATTTATTATGGATATAAAATATAAAAGTGACAAATTATGACTGGTGATTGTTGGATTAATAAATACTATGTTTTTATCTAATTTTTTTATTATAATCAATTTATCAAAATTTAGAAAATATTTTCTTTTTTCTTCAAAAATGTTTTTTTAACAATTTATTCATTTTGTTGACTAATTTTTTGAATATTCCAAATGCCAGAAAGTACCGAAATTATTTTTTAAAAAAATATTTTATGCAAAATATAGCTAATTTACAAAATTTTTATATCTAATTTTTATTGGTTATAAATACCTTTTATCAGTTTTTTTTAAGGATAAGTTTACCCTATTCTTATAGATAAGATGAAAGACAAATACTTTATTATTTTATTTCATATTTAGTTATTATAAGTTACTGTCTTACTTTGTATGGCTTCTTGTAAGATTTTATCCTTAATTTTATGGGTGAGAATTTTTGTTATTTTATATGAGCTATATAGTTTATTGATTTTATATTATTTGGCTATTGTTTCTTAAACCTATTGCACATAATAGATGAATATTAGTGCTGCAATTTAAAAAATAGCTAATATGTCATTATTAGTTGTATTGAAATTGAGAAATAAATTTAGAGATACGATATTGACACTCTCAAAATAATTTTTAATAATTTTTATTATTTAAATTAATTTTTTTTATTTTTATTAATTTTTGAAAAATTAATGCATCTTTATTCTTTTTAAATTACCATGCTTGCTTTCATTATCTCTAAAAAAAAAAATTCTCTCTCAAAAGAAAAAGAAATTGAATAAGAGGAACTGAAGAAGGAATCTCTAATTTTTTTTGTCACCTCATCAAATTAAAAATAAATAAATTCAATTGATTTTAAATCAATTGAATGATAAATAATAGATCAATTAATGAGAAATTTAATTAATAGCTCAATAAATTTATTTATTAATTTAATAATGTAGTATCAATTAATATACTTTACTAAAATAAGTAATATTTGGCTTTTGGAATATTCTTTTTTCCAAAGGTTAATTTACATTTCTTCCTAAAACAAAATTAATTTTACCTTGTATTAATTACATGATTGCATTTATATATTATGAATAAAAACGCACCAATGTATATGTTAATATACATGAAAAAACAGAAAACAATATCTTATGACAAATACTAACAAGCATTTTTAATATATAAATATATATATATATATATCCATGAATTTTTATTATTTATCTTATATTTTAGATAATATTAAAAAAATAAATAAATAAAAATTTCAGATTAATTTTATATAATTTTATAAGGGTATTAACTAATTATTATTTTGCTTAATTATTAGAAGCTAACCAATATGTATTTTATATTTATTTTTAATATTATTTATTTTATCTTATTCCTATCTTATATTTTTAAGTCTTAGTTTTAACATATTTTTCAAAAAAAGTTTTAGTTTTAATATAAGTCATAATTATATACGGTAAAATTGTAATAAAAATTAATTGTGTATTATCAAGCATACAATTGATTTATTTGTTTAATTTTTATTTAAAAATAATAATTATCAATTTAGTGCCGTGCTAACATATTGTATTAATTTTTTAACTTTCAATAAAATTTAATAAAAAATATAATTACAACACGCTCGGCGCGTGGATTTAAAACTAGTATATATATTATACGCCTAAAGCAAAAAGAACGAATGCACAAAATTTTGCCACTCATCAAATTAAAGAATTGTATTTAATCGATTTCAAATCAAATGAATACTAATTTAAGATTTGATAAATTGATTTTCAATTAGAACTAAAGTGTAATTAATGAATTTAATAAATTAAATAACAATATATGTTTAATATTAATAATTTATTTTTTATAAATATACTAATGATTGTATATTTAATTATATAGTTGTAATGAATATAAAAAATATATAATGAAAGTTACATATACAAATAAATATATAAAATATTTATACACACAAATAATTTTATATAAAAATCAAATAACTGATAACAACAGTTTATTTCAATAAACAATAAAATTTAATTTAATTTACATATTAAATAAAATTAAAAATAAGAAATTATTTTAATAAAAAATTAATTATAAATTATTTTGTTTTAAATAATATAAAAGAAAAATAAATTCACCCAAAGGAGGAGCCACCGTCTAGTTTTCTGTAGTTTTGAATAATTAATTGTATGGATTTGATTTGAAAGTGTTGTGATTATTGATGGGAAAGGAAAAAATGTTATATTCTTTTAGTAGTAAAAAATATTGATTGATTGGATTAAAAACAAAAAATTAATACTTATTAGCAGCGCAGAAAATTTAATAATTATTTTGAAGTTATAATCGATTATTTTTTAGTAAACTTAAAGAAAAAAAAAAAGAAAAAGGAGATAATAATGATGTTGGTGTCTGTTGAAAATGATAATTTATAAAAAAAAATTATTTTTAGCCTCAAAATTTTTGTCTCAAAAATTTTTTTGGTAACTTATCAAAGGGTAGTATCGCTTTGTATGTTGAGATCTAGAGTCGGTGATAACCAATTTACTCTCTTGAGGCTATGGCCAGTTTGTAGAAAGGAAGTTGGTTTCTATTATTGGACCACTACCTTAGTGCTGTTAAGCAGTAAAGTGCTAAAACTTAAGGTAATTAGTGCAAGTTTTTTGGGATGATTCAAACACATTTTCTCTTTTTTTTTTCCCCCGTCAATGGTACCGGCGGAGTTGACAGTGGTGAGGACAGAGTATTATGGAAGGCAAATTCAGAGTCAAGGGCATATGTACAATTGGATACTTGTAGACCATTGAGCTGGTTTTTGTAGAGTCTATGTGTGCTGTGGGCTTAAAACTCAAGTTAAAAAATTCATTTGAGAGATGTTTATATGTGGATTATAGCCCATTATTGTTTTTTCCCAGCGGAGACAAAGATAATTTATTATTAGTTTTGAATTATTTTTGGTTAGTATAAAGTTCATATAATTAAAAAATGGCTAAAATTGGAAAAAGGTGCATAAACGGCATGTCGTTTTCTTTGAATTTTTTTTATCTATGATTATTTTGAAAACCATGTCAATCCAATAAAAACGACAAGACCTCTTTTTAACTGCCGTCTAGGCATCAAGTTTAAGTTTATTAAGTTAAAAGTGTGCGCTTATTTTGAAGTGTCGTCTACGCGGTAAAGTTGCTTTTTCATTTTTTAGCAATGACTAACTTTAAGTTTAAATGGTAGTTTTTTTTTTCTGCATTATTTTGGACGATATGTCGTATCCACGAAAACAGCCAATTGCCTTTGCAATGGTTGTTTGTGGAGAAATATACACATTAGTTTTCTTTTTCAGCAGCAACTTATTGAAAGTTTAAAGTTTAAACAACAGTTTATTTTATGCGGTTTTTTAGAACGTTGTATGGTGTCTAAATAATGACAGAATGCCTTTCTTTTTTGGTCGTTTATATAGAAATTTTGTTTATTTATCTTTTCATATTAGGGAGCAAATACATAATACAGATATACTAAGTTACACAACAGAGTAGTTTTATCCTTTAACATATCTCACTGAATTAATAATAATTATTTATAATTTAGAAAATTCAAATATGAGATCTTTCATTATTAAAAAGAATGAAAAGATCAATCAGATTACACTTATAAACTATACAAAAAATTTTAATAGAGTAAATTTTCTTTAGTCATTTTTAATATTATATATACACACATAATATAAATTAAAATAGATTTCCTCTCTTATGATTTTATTTGAAGGGATATATTTTCATAATCCATCCCAACTTCATCTAACGTTATGAATCTATGATTTTTGCATTATATATATATATATATATATTACTAACATCAATACCAAATTAAGCTTTCTGTTGGCAGGTCACCAAACACGTACTCTGCAAGAAAATATATGTGTAAGCACCAAACAAAGAAAAAAAATAGATGTGTAAGGAATAAAGAGTATCAAATTCATGCAAAATATAAAGACAAATACGCATGCATAAATTTTCAAGACAACTCACCAAAACGATTTGCCACGTCCCAATACTATTACTACTATTATGATTATGTTTCATCCATAAATAGCAGCTCATCCCATCCCATGTCCTTCACTCCACTACAGTAACTCACACACAATGGCTATTTACTCTTCTTTGCTCTCTCTTGGTCTTTGCTTTCTTGTTCTTTTCCAAGGCTGTTCGGCTCAAATACAGCAAGTAACAAGTGCGAGTGACACCAGGATCTGGCCGACGGTGACAGATGAAAGACTACAACGTTCGCAACAGGACGAGTGTCAACTCGAACGGATAAATGCTGTGGAGCCCTCTCGTTCGATTCAATCGGAGGCTGGTGTAACTGATGTCTGGGATGAAAATGATGAACAGTTCCAATGTGCTGGTGTTGTAGCCATGCGCCATACTATTCAACAAAGAGGCCTTTTGCTTCCCCAATTTGTTAATGGTCCTAAACTCATTTATGTTGTTCAAGGTAGGGGTGTTCAAGGTGCTGTTATCCCAGGTTGTCCCGAAACTTACCAGTCACCAGCACAATCACAACAAGGAGGGTTTGATCTAAGCGGAAGACAAGGGAGCGACCAACACCAGAAGGTTCGCCGAATTCGAGAGGGTGATGTTCTTGCCTTGCCAGCTGGTGTAGCCCAATGGATTTACAACAATGGTCGCTCTCCCCTTGTCTTAGTCCAAATTATTGACACCAGCAATGGTGCCAACCAGCTGGATGAGAACCACAGGGTAAGAAAATAAATCATTACAATACATTACATTATATTCATTACAATTATATACTAGTCATAGTATAATTTTAAATTCATATACTAAGAAATGATAGTTTTATCTTTGATATGCCATTTCAGGAATTCTTCATTGGCGGTCGCCCACAACAAGAAATACAAAGCCTGAAAGGCCAATACAGGGGCAGCGAATGGACAGGAGAAAGAGGAAGCGGAAGTGGTAGTCGAACACCAAGATCAGGCAATGTATTTTCAGGCTTGGATGAACGAGTGTTAGCACAAGCTTTCAATATCAATGCTGATGTTGCAAGAAGGCTAAAGTCTGAAAATGATAACAGAGGTATGATTGTAAGTGTTGTGCGCGAGCTTGAGTTACTAACCCCAGAAAGAAGCCAAGAAGAAGAAAGGGAAGAATCAGAGGTAGAACGTGAAACAGGATTCGAGCATAGTCGTGGAGGCAGATGCATTGATGGCGAAGAGGAATGCAATGGCGTAGAGGAAACTTTCTGCACAGCCAGGTTGAAACACAACATTAATAATCCATCACGTGCCGACGTCTTCAACCCACGTGCCGGCCGTGTCACCAACGTCAATAGCCTCAACCTCCCCATCCTCAGACACCTTAAACTCAGCATGCAGAGAACTGTCCTCTATCCTGTAAGGAATTATTTTAATTTTAAATTAAGTGACCATATATCATTCTTAATGAACTAATTTTGTGCAGAGAGCTCTAATGGGACCGCACTGGAACATCAATGCCCATAGTGTATGCTATTTCACTAGAGGAAATGGTCAAGTTCAGATAGTAGATCACCGTGGAGAATCAGTGTTTGATGGACAAGTTCAAGAGGGTCAAATCTTAACAGTGCCACAAAACTTTGTGGTAATAAAGAGAGCAGGAAGACGAGGCCTTGAGTGGGTATCCTTCAAGACTAATGACAATGCCAAAATCAACGACCTAGCTGGACGAGTATCGGCGATCAAAGCTTTGCCAGTGGAAGTATTAGCAAATGCATTCCAACTTTCAAGGGAAGATTCTACGAGGCTTAAACATAATAGACAAGAATTGACAGTGTTTAGCCCTCGTCCGTCGTCTCGTTATTGAAGAGACAAAATTCTGCAACTATGCAATTGTAATAAAGAGAGAAGGAAAAAAAAAAAAAAAAAACTATGGTACTCAGTGGCTATATATATGTAGAGTATTAGAGATGTAAAAATAAAGCCAAGTGGGCATGAAGACCTAGTTTGGTTCTTCGTACTAACAATGTATATCATATCTTTGCGGGAGAGAAATCAAAGTCTATCCACCTATGAGCTAAATAAATAAATGTTAGTACTAAATATTAATATTTGCTTCAAGAAATAAATAAAGCTATTTTCTTTTTGGGTTTGGTTGGTTTAGACAATTACAAGCATCAAATTGTCTACTTCTTCCTCTGTCCTTTTTGGGTTGACTTAACTAAGTAATTAATACACTAAATACATTTCTTTTTAAATTAGGCTCCAATTAAGTTTTCAATTCTAAATATAATAATTTTAAGGGTAAAATATTATTTTATTCTTGAGATTTAATAAAATAATAATTTCGTCCCTATAGTTTGAAAAAGTTATTATTTAGTCATTGTAGTTTTATTCCGTTAATTGATTTGATCCTTCTGTCAAAAATTAATATTTTTTCCCTTAAAACTCCATATAAAATATCAAAAATACCCTCAAAATATACCTAGCTCTAATTTCAATTGCTGAAACTAAAATCATTCATTCCTCTCATTCAATCTAATACAAAAACTCTTCTCCCTTGCTCTCTCTTCTTTTTAGTTTATGTTAAAATCAAAGGTGTGTGGTTGATAATGAGTGAAATTGAAGGCGTTTGGCTTAATATCACTATGCTAATGCCAGCATTTGGAAACAGAGTGATTTGCAAGGTGGACGATGGCACCACTCGTGTACCGTCTCGATCCAAATGGGAAGAAGGCAATTCTGGAACATAAGGAGGTAATCCAGTGACATCTTTTGGGTGGTTGCTAATAACTTAGTTGAAATCTGCCGTTAATTCAGCGATAGTGAAAAGAATTGAATCACCGCCATTAAAAAGGATAAAGGGTTTGTAAGGGGGCGATGGGTGATTAAGATTGGCAGCGAGATGGAAGAAGTATTGAAGAGTGGAGAAGGGAGTGTTTGAGATTGGGAAGAACATTGTCTATGGAATAAGAGGTCGACTGAAGGTATTGAAAGAAGAGAAGGCATTGTATTGTACGACAAAGAAACCACAGAATGTCAAAAAAAAGTGAAGAGGGAGAGAGGTTGTGGGCACTGAGAGTGGAAGTGGAGAGATTTTGAAATAATCAATGATTTTAAGAGAATGGGAATCAACCATTTCGTGATCCAGAAAATTCGATTTGTTGAAGATGGTGGCCTAGTGAGGATAAAATGATAAAGGAGTTGGTTTCATATCCACTAATTTCTCATCCAGAAAACTCAGGATAGTGTTTGGTTAATTAAAGTTAAGAAAACTGCAAAATGCCAATTTAGGAGGCCGTATTTAATTAAAACTTTTAAATACTTTGATACATTTTAAAAGTAATGGGGTATTCAATTCAAATTTTTAAAAATTTTTTAAAAGTTAGGATATATTAAATAATGATTTATATAAACTTAAAAAAAGTGTATAAAAGTTAAAGGGTATTTAATTAGGATTTTTCAATAGTTAGTAAAAGTGAATTTTTATAGACAATGGAATTTTGTGGATTTTAAATGACTTTTTATATGTTAATATAAATAGAAAATCTAAAAAATTCTTTTTTACTCTACTTCAAAAATTGAATAGACTTTTTTATAATATAGAAGTTGTTCCTTATTAACTAAAAAGAGAAGAAAAAGAGAAAAGCACAATTTTATTGATTCTTTTGAACAATTATAAATAACTATGTTTTTCTTTTTCCTTTTATCTGAGGTGAATTGAATTATTTATTTCTATTAATTTTTTTTTCAATTGTGATATGTATAATAGATTTTTTTTTTTTGTTATTAGATCACTATTTCCTATTGTTTAATTATTAAAATCATTCTTTCATATATATTATATATTTTGGGGAGTATATTCAATTAAGACTTTTAACAATAATCTATTCAAGCCTCAAGGAAGGAATTCCAATTTTAACAAAAATTATAATACAAATCCTCTATTGCATAGATCATCGGAGCCAAACATCTGATGCTTCAAATCCTTATAGCTAGTAATATCCTCATTATTCTCAATTCTCATTGACCAATATCATAAGCATCATTTCGGGGGAGATAATTTATTCATGATGAAGTGACATGGAAACTACGTACCAAAGCCCATTCAAAAAAAAAAAAAAAAAAAGGTTAGTCAAAGTCCAATTGGTTTTTTTTTTTTTTTTAAAAAGAATATATAACTTGTTTAATATATATTTTGTGTACATGAATTTTGGGATCTCATTCATTTGTATTAATAAATATTCTATTGATTCTCCAAAGTCCAATGGATAACATAATGCTATAATATCACTTGTTTGTTTATTGTAATGGTTGTTATGTGGAGTTAGTTAGATTTTTAATGAAGAAAAAACCAAATTTTTACAGTTTTTATATTCAATTAAGTATTTGAAATTTTCAGTTGTTTATTTCGGATGTAAAAGAAAAATATATTAGTTGAAATAACTCTTTGATTTTTTTTATTTGAAATTAATAAAACAAATATCTTAATTATTTTAAAAAAAATTAATTAAAGACATCCGCTTTTAATAATTATTTAAAATTTTATTTTTATTATATAACAAAAATTAATTTATTAGGTCAAAATATGTACATTAAAATCAATAAAAGTTGTCTAATATTAATAAAGGTTATAAAAAGTCTTTTAAAATAAAGTCTATAAAAATCATTAACAAATTTATAAACTCTATAAAAGTTTTTCAAAATAAAATTTATAAAAATTATTAAACTCTATAAAAGTTATTAGAAATCTATAAACTTTACAAAGTCATTTATTAAAAAAATTTATAAATATTTTTAAAAATTCTAATTGAATACACCCTCCTTAATTTAGTTGCAGAAGAACTAATAATTGTGAATAGGATTTCAATTTATTACCAAATTTCTAAAATAGTTTAGAGTATTTGGACCAAAGCGGTATATTTGGATTTGGATTTGGTAAAACGTAGGCGGCTGGTTCTGAATTTTTCACTTCCAAAACCATGTTTTTGTTTTTCTGTAATTTCATCATAGTCATGTTATTAATAATTCACATAATTTGGAAAATAAAAAAATAAAAATTATTATAAAAACAATGGACCCATGCACTGCTCTTGTCCAAAATCAAATTCACGATGATGCTAGGAATTTGGCAAGACTAAAAAATTTTAACATTGATATAATTTTTAAATTGAGAGGAAAAAAGTGAGCCAAAAAAATTAGGTTCCATGTTACTTATTGCTGGATAAAGGGTATTGTAGGTATAAAAATATTGATTTTTATATTAAAAAATAATTTCTAATGTTGGCTAACAGATATTTATGGAAATTCTTAATAAAAAGACCAAATCATTTAGCGAAATAAAACTATTGGGATTAATTAGTGATTTTTTCAAACTATAAATATGAAGTTATTATTTTTATAAAACCTAAAAAATGAAATAGTATTTTACTCTAATTTTAAAAAGCTCCGTACCACTAAAATAAAAGTTCACTGCTATATACTTTTATTTAAGTAAAAAGAAAATAATGAAAACAAGAAAAATCCATAATTATTAATCGGGATATCACTGCTTGCTACAAATTCATTATTCTGATTCAGTTTTTTTTTTTTATTTTTAATCATTATTATTACATAAAGAGGAAACTAAACCCCAATTGTTTTATTTTATTTGCACCTTTAAACATTTATGTCAAAAGCTGCGCATAGAAGTACATAGTTTTTCTACATTAGAACCGAAACCACCCATGTGGCTCAGAAGTTAGTATTTGGCGGCGACTGTCGAAATAGACAACCATCTTGTCCCTTGGAGGCAAATTGTTCTTGATCCCAGGATGATTGATAAAATTATGCATCCATGAACAAATTGCTGGAAATTTCTTGGTGTCAGTGATATTCATGGACCCAACTTCTTCCCAAACAGGTAACCAGTAAGAGATGGTTCCTGCCACAATATCTGTATATCCAATATTCTCCCCTCCAAAGAATTTCTTCCCTTTTAGCTCTCCTTCTATCTTTTCCAAAGCTTCAGTGGTCAGTTTTATTGCCTTTTCTTTTTCCTCTCCTACTGAGCACAGAGCATTCCATGCAGCTTCAAAAATCTTCATCAAACAAACAGTGGAGTAATTAATTGGGTTATAATATACAAATTAATCTAATTTAAGTCACAAATTAACTAAGCTAATAATGCCTAGTACAATATTTAGTAATATTATTTTGATTCAGCAATATTAGATCATATTTTTTAAATTAATAAAATAATTTTTTAATTCAGCCAATAATGCATCATAAGAAACCAAAAAAAAGCAATATTAATAGTTACCTTCTCTTCTGCAAATTTAGCCCAAAAACGGGCCATGGCTCTTTGGTAAGGATCTTGAGGCAATAAAGGATAGTTGTGTTTCCATGTCTCATCAATGTACTCGAGAATAACAAAAGACTCAGCAATAACTTTGTGGCCATGAAGAAGAACAGGGACCTTCTTATGGACAGGATTTAACTGGAGAAGCAAAGAGGGCTTGTTAAAGATGTCTTGTTCTATGTACTGGTAATCAATACCTTTGAGTTTTAAAGCCCACTCTACTCTGCGGACGAATGGGCTTACCCAAAACCCTAAAAGCTTCACCTCCTCTTTGTTTGCCATTATACTATACTCTTCCTTTGTTTGTGATTGTAAGCCTGCTACCCTGTTATTATATATGTAGCCCTGAGAAGCCAGGTCTAATGGTAGGGTACACTACAACCAGTAGATGGCAAATTTTTCTTTATTTTGTCTATGGAAAAGTCAATATCGTTGATTAATTGGTCAAAAAAAATATCTATTCTACCAACTGCGGCAATTTTCATGTCAATTCATTGAAAAAAATGTTTCATGCCGGTATGATCAATCTCCATATGAGTTTGAACTCCAAGAGCAATTAATTAACAAAAAAAAAATATTTAAATCAGTTTAATAATGTGTAATTTTTGTTTAAATTTAGAGTACTTTCTCCAGTGCCTTAAAGGTATTGAAATTACAATGCCGTAAACCATTCTAAATCTCATAGTTTCAATCTTAACCATTGATTTTTTTTAAATGATTAAATAATATCTTAAAATTATTTAAAAATATTTTTTATAAGTCAACAGGTAACATATAAAAATTACGTAATCCAATAATAAATATTATAAAATATACTAATAAAATTATGAACATATTTTAGTTATTTATTAATTTTTCAATGAATTTTATGGATAATTTACTAAATTAACTTTGTAAATTATTTCAAAATAAAAATTACAAGACCAAGTATAAGAATTATGGAAAGAATTGTTGTAAAAATTTTCTAAGAAAATATAAATTTTATATAAAAATTTAGATTGTATAATTTTTTCAAAGGTCCCAATATTTCATATTCTATTTTGCAGTCTAAGTATCATGTTGTGTAACTTATTATGGATTAAAATTATATAAGCCAATAGTACAAATTATAATAGACATAAAGAAATAGGCAACAAAATGTTATAATTCTCTCGATTTATTTTCGCTAGAATATTATTATCATGTATTATTTTTTTTATGCTAAAAAAAAAATTACATGATGTAATTATAAGAAGTATAGAAGATATTAGAAAATTAGATAAGAAAATGTGAAATTTGTATATAAATTTTAGATTATATAATTTTTCAAAAAACCTTAAAATTCCCTTAACTTCATAGTATTTTGCAATTTAACTATCATTTTATCTAACTTGTGTAAGTAAACATTATGCAATTAAATGGTAAGAATTACAATAGAAACTAAAGTAATTATATAGGTAATTGAGAATTTTACACACGATTTATATTATCTAAAGAATTAAATAGTATTAAGTTAAAATTATGAAAAGAGATTGTTAAATTTGACTTTTAATTTGTCCTCATCTCGCCCTGTTAATGGAATGAGCTTAAAGCAGTTATATTCAATATTTTTCAAATTCTCTGATTTTTCGTCTGTTTACTTAATTTGTTTTGAGTTTGTCAAGTTCTACATATTGAATTGAGAAATCCTAGTTCCCTTACTCTTTTTACTTTTCCTTATTGTGGGGCTGTAATTTGGCTCCTCCTTTTCTAGTGCATTTGAAAGGAACGACGAAACTGGAAGGTTTTGGGAACGGCGGTTGGTTAGTGGGAATACAATTTCCAATACCAACCAATTAACATAGATTATTTTTGGACAATTCCAGCGCAATTGCATTTGACACAATAAATATACTGATTATAATTTTTTGACATAATTTATGAGTTTAT
Organism: Reutealis trisperma; assembly: GCA_947687605.1. Taxonomy (NCBI): domain Eukaryota; kingdom Viridiplantae; phylum Streptophyta; class Magnoliopsida; order Malpighiales; family Euphorbiaceae; genus Reutealis; species Reutealis trisperma. Next base: position 5,275,330 of record CANTUT010000019.1, on the reverse strand, counting down.
TTATTCTCTATCGTATAATTTTTTTGACACAATTCGTCTTATCTAATATTATCTTTTATTTTTTAAGATATTAATCAATAATTTAATTATTGAATGCACCTATAGTATGATAAAAAATTAAATTCAAATCATGATAATTTATTTATCTTTTTAAAAAATTTTCGATAAACTAAAAAAAAATAAACCAAAGAAATTGTTATCAAAATTCTATAAAATTAATAAAGATATATAGGTCACAGAAATGTTGATCAAACAAAAAACATAAAGACAAGACAGAGCTTGTAGGTTGTTATTGCACACTATATATATATATGTATGTGTATATGTATGTATGTATGTATACATGTGTATATATATATATGCATACATACATACATACATATACACATACATATATATATATATATATACACACACTTACCACAAGACCAGCATTTTACATATGGGATTTGAAGTATAAATTAAGGTCTTCATTTTGGGTGTAAAATAAAAGACGAGTTAAGCTGTAAAGTAAGCTAAACAGACAATATGGCCATTAGGGCCATATATATGTACTGCTTTATGCTTTGAATAAAAAATATTTATTAATAAATAAAAAGAAATAAATAAATAAAGAAAAGCAAAAGTAAGAGCGCACCAGCTATTTTTCATAAATTGGAATGGATGTGTTGCTGTCCTCACAAACCTTACATATAGCAAAAGGCAAAGAAAAAGAAAAAAACTAACGAAAAGGTGGAATTACAAGTGCTTGTTTGGTAAAATAAAAGACTAGACTTGAACAATAGAATATTTAATGATGTTGAAAATTGAAAGATATGAAATTTAAATTTTATTTGAAATTAAATTTATCAAAAATAAAATATTAATCCAAATTCTTATAACCTCATTTTTCTAAATATTTTTTCATATCATATATAAGGGGCATCATCTTCACATGGATGTGTAAGTGGACAATCTAAATTTTATATACATATAGTAAAGGTTCTTTTCATCACAGGAGATGCTTTATTTGACACTTAAAACAATAGTTGTACTCTAGATGCTTCCTCAAATTAAGTAATTAATTTTTTTTATGTGGGTCTCAAAGTAACTATTAAATTAATTAATTATAAGAAAATAACTAAGTTTATATTATATATAAACAAGGTTCTTATTAGCCAACAAGCCAAAAAAAAAAAAAAATCGACTTTTGATTTCTTTTTATATGGTAGGTCGCTTAACACACTGGTGACAACCAAAAGTTTAGCTCACTTTTGTTATTACCATTTGATGAAAAAGATAGGTTATGACAGAAAAAAAAAAATTTAAGAAGATCACTTTTAAATGAAATGAGAAAAAAAATTTTTAATATTTTTCTTTATTAATCTTAAGTGACAACGATTTACTTATTTTTATCGAATCTTATGAATTTTTAACTTTAGTATTAATGTATTTCATATATTCTATTTATATATCAAAATTATGATAATTAGTGTATATTTATCTTATATGGAAATTTTATGCCCTTGGTGTTAAATTTCCATGCCAAAGACTATAAACATATGGTTATCACCAAATTAAAACATCCTAAATCATTCATTCTTTGAAAAAGAAAATAATAAAAACCCTAAATCATTAATTAAATCAATTAAATATTTCGAGCAACAGTTATACATTATTAAATAAATTGACTAAATGTGAATGTCTTAACAACTGCATACAAAAGCCCAACTTAGAAATTACTAATGATTATCATTATCAAGTTTCAAAGGCAAGGCAACTTGTGGTTTGTCTCTAATGGCAGTCTTCCTTATCCTCATCAATTAGTATCAATCATGCTTAGCCCTACCGCACCAACCAACATTATTGCTAAGGCCAAATCTTATTATCTAATTTAATACTTACGGTTACAGCCACTGCAAAGTCTCCGGATATATCGTCTCTATAATTAGTTGAAACTGAGCTATAGCTATGGTTCTGCTATATTTGTATATCCACAATTGGACATGATCTCTAAAAGACAATGGCTCTAGCCCATTACATTAAAGTAACCTTTTTCTAATTTTATTTTATTTTATTTTTACTAAAGCGAAGTTATCTCCAAAATTGAGAGAGTTTGAATTTTAATGTCATTTAAAATTATAGAAATAAAATAATTTTTTTTAAATTAATAAATTTTATTTTAGAAGTATGAATGAAATTATTATTAAAATTGTGAAAGTATGAATTCAAATCCAATTAATATTAAATAATGATAATGATAATAATAATAACATTTGTGGTTGAAAAGAGCATTTCAAATTCCAAGCTCTTCCCAACCATTCTCTCACTATAGTGGCATCTGGAACTCACATTTGGTCCACGTCTAAACTTAGGACCCAAGTTTGCTACCCATTGCTTTCACAGTAGGACCTCCAAGATTGCCGAAAGTTATTAAAATCAAATCCAAGATTTATGACTTCTTGACTATGAAGAAATTATTCATTCTTTTGGTTTTCTTTACTATCACAATTACCTTTTTTGCCATCCTAAACCACCGCAGCTTCTTTGATTCTTTCAGTATCAAAATATCTATTATTGAGGAGTGGCATTATAGTTATATTGTAAAAGGTACGAGGACATATTTGTACTAATAAAACAATAATAGAACCTACAACTATATAACACATACATATAATTCCCTATAATCAGGCTCTTCCTTAAAAATACCTTCTCTCTTTATCCATTTCCAAAGAAGAAAAAAAAAAAAAAACAGATAAAATCATTCACTTTAATGTCTTATTCAATCCTAGGAAAGAAGCTTCAGCCAGCAAAGAAGGCGTGGAAACGCTTCACCAGAACACTTGAATCCAAATTCCATAGCTTTAATCTCTCTAAAGCCGTCAAAATCATCAAGATCAAATCCAATACCTTTCTCTCTTATTGCTCTCTTCATTTCTTTAATCTTTTCAAGAAACGTTCCATAACAAGATCACAACCACCACCTTATAATAACAAGAATAGGCACCTTTACTATAGCAACAAGAGCAAGATCTACAAGAATTTGTTTTCACCTATATATATAGACCAGCTTTATTCTGTGGAGGCAGCAGGTGCAGGGTTAGGGTCAGTAGTACAGACCAAGAATTTCCATGCACATGCTGAAACTAGTGCTAGTAGTAGTAGAGGTAAAGAAGTAACGGTTGATGAAAAGATTTTGCCAAGAAAGGAAGAAAAGGCAAAGGAGAAAGTGTTGGATAGTATTGAAGATGCATGGAGAGAAGTTGTTGCTAAATCTCCACAATTGCGACCAGTTGATGAAAGAGCTGAAGAATTTATATCTAAGTTTCATCAAGAAATGAAGCTTCAGAAGGAAAAATCAGCTCTTGAATTTGAAGAGATGTTGGCAAGGAGTGCCTAAACTAATTAAGAATTTGCTTTAATTAATTAATTCCTTTAATTACCTTTTATTTTTATTATTTAATTATTTTTTAATATACCTAATGTGGAAGTGTGGATTATTGACAAGATATCATGATGGTGGTGATAATTAGGGTTTGCTAATTTTCTGGTTTTCTTTTGTTTCCTTAGCAATTTTTTTTTTTTTTTTAATGATGATGAAGATGAAGTGAAGGCCATATACTTTGATGTCTTATTAATACATGAAGGCCATTATTATTATTATTATTATTTTTTGTTTTTATAAATCTTTTGACAGAAAGGGTTGATGATCAAATAACGATCATTATTATGTGTAAAAAGTACTTGTGTGAGATTTGTTATGTATTTTCTTGAGTTATAGAATATTAATATTTCGTTCACATTCTTTTATGGTGTAATGTACTGGGATTTTGATTGTACATTGATGATTTTAGACACTAGCTTTTTCTGTTTTTTTAGTAATTTTGATAATGGTTCAAATCTTATCTCCATTTTAAAACTCAGGTTTTATAAGAATTTAATTTAAATAAATTCTTTTCCTTTTTTTTTTTAAACATAGTAATAGATACTGACATTAATTCAAACAGTCAATTTAAATAAATTCTTTTCTATTAAATATTTGGAAAGGGGTAAATTTAATTCTTTTAGCATAAAAAATAATTATTTCAAAGTAAATTAATGGAAATCATGTTATTTTACAAACATTTAATTCAATTAAGATACAACTTATCGTATAATTTTGCAAATATATATCATAATCTCTTAAAATTTTAATATTTGTATTTTTTATTAAACAAATATAAGGTAATTAAGAAAAGTAAAAAAATTGAATTCATTATCTATGTATATAGTTTTTGGAATAATGCTTATATAAGAATTCAATTCAATTCTTTCAAAAGAATTGAATTGAATTGAAATAAATTATTTCAAATGAGTTTTTTCAAATGGAGCCTTAAGATGTAGGCTTTGTAGAGAATTTTGATTCAGAATTTTTTCATTTGAATTTTTTTTTCCTTTACAAAGTATAAACAACCACATTGAAGGTAGTTTTCCGCATTAAAGGTAGTTTTGTGGTAGTTTCTGAAATATGATTAATATTCGATTCATTTGAATAAAAACAATAAGTGGTAGTAACAATCAATTAAAGATAAGGAAAAATCATAGAGAAAGAGTAATTGAATGGCAGTCATAGACTCTGTGTCAGCTGCGATTCTGATGAGCTATACCACGCGTGCGATTAAAGATTTACAGTTAGTTGTAGGAGTGGACAAGAATCGGACCGAATTTTCGAACTAAATCGATTTGAAATTACATATTTAGTTTAATTATTAGATATTTGATTTAAGATTTTAGATAATTTCAGTTTTGATTTTTGGTTTGGTTTTATAAAAACCAAACCAACTATAAAACCGAAATTGTATATTTAAATACATTTTTAATATTTTTAATATTATTTTATTTTTATTTTATATTTATATATTATTTTATAAATAATTATTTTATATATTTATATATTATATATTATTTTATAAATAATTATTTTACATATTATATATTTTATACATTATTAATATATATTTAAATATTTAAATATCATATTTTATATATAAAAAATAAAAACTGAAATTAAAAATCGATTTCAGACTTAACCGAACCAAATCAAAATTTCAATTTCAATTTAGGGATTTATTTGATTCGGTTTTAAAATTTTTAGAAATTTTAGTTTTCATGTTTTTCGGTTTTCAAATCTAACTAAACCAATGCCCACTCCTAATTAGTTTAGTTTGGCTTAACTACTCAATGCCAGCATTCACCTCTCCTTTTTTTTTTTTTTTTTTTTCCGATTATATAAAAATCAGATATCTATTACTATATTAATTACAAATTATCAAACAAATTATAACAAATTATAATCTATATTGGGCAGAAAATAGCATTCGAATACCAAATATCTTTATAACAAAATACAGTGTTATAACATACATATACTACGATTTTATGTATATTTCATATCATATTGCATGTAACAGGCTAACAGCTCAAATTCATTCAAGTTTACTCCAAATCATTTTAAAATTAATGAACAAATTTATTACATTTTTATTTTAATTAAATCTAATGACTCAAGCTCAAACACGAAAATTAAAATTGATAAAATTCAAATTGAATATATGAAAAATAAAATTATATTGAATTTGAATTAAATTTTGAGTCCTCAATTTTTTAATTGAGTGGAGCTCAAACAATACAGTGAATCAACTCAAATAAAATTGAATCGATTCCACCTCTGCTCAAGACACCAACCATTAGATTAACAACCTAATTCATTCGATTGCAAACTACACAGGATTAGACAAAAATAAAATCCGCTTGTAACTTCAGTTCAACTCGATTGTAAGTTGTCCCACTGAGCATCAGCAAATAATAGATTATCAACTCAAAATTACTCTTCTTGCACTAACAAACAAGTGGAGACTGTAAAGTTGTGCTGTAGCTGGTGAATCTAATCATGTAGTGGGAATGTATCTTTTTTCATCTGACATGCCTCCATCTCCTCAGCAGTAACCTAATATTGGGACAACAGTAACTTATTATCGATCAACATAATGGCAATGGCAATATTAACAATTTCGGCAGAATGATAAATCATACCTCATCATTCCATCTGACATTATATTTACACTTTCTTTCATCCTTTCTTCCCCCTCTCTCATACTCCTGCCCAGCAAGACATATTGGTTAACTAAGAATTCAAAAGAAAAGAAATGAAAAGGAAAAGCAATAATTTTTCAGCAAGAAGTTTCTGGTCAAGCACCAAGTCATCAAGTACATCAGTTCCCCAGGCAGTGAGCTTTTTCTCCTCTGCTGGAGCAGCTATCTCTGCATTCACATTGTAATCCAGTAAGAACAAAAAAATTCAAGCATTTAAATTAGAGTAATGCCACCATCTTTTTAAAAAGGGAGGCATTAACAAAATTAATGTCAAATATCAACAAAAATATAGTTTTAACAGTAAATTAATGGATTATTGTGAATTGGGGAAAAAATAAAACTTAGAGATGCCACAGAGAGACCACAACCAGGATTTTAGTCAAATGGCGTGAGATAGCTAAAATCAACACATAATAACATCAGACGAACCCCCTTGAGATAGATATTGAACTCCAAGGGAAGATCTAAACACCACTCTTATGTATAGAAACTTGCCTTCTGAGGCTTCTTTACGTGCAATATTAGTCTTTATCGAGTCTGTTGCAGCTTCAGCAGCCTTAATTCCTGCACCACCAGTACAATAGCTGTTCCAAATCATTTGCTCACAGCATCTGCAGCCCCATTGGTGATCTTTCCACCATGAACCCCAAACACTTGTGTGGTTATTGATGTAAGCGTCCGCCTCATACTTGCTTTTTGGAAGAGAGGTCTCCTTGAAGAAACAAACAGAGAAAATACTAACCTAACTCCTTTCCAGTTACAATGGTAGTATAATTTATTAAAGTCCTAGAAGCAGAAGCGAACGCTCCCATATATATATATATATATATATATATATATATATATAAACTACCCCTCAAAATTCTCTTCCTGTTTTTCAGATAAATAAGTATAATTTTGTGAAATATCAGGCCCTTTATTATTCTGCTAGCACGATCATATTCAAATTGTCTCTCACTTTGTCCCAGAAGCAGCTCTCTCGGTAGCTCTTCTTCAGTTGCAGCATTTCCATATTTCTCCACAATTGTGTCTTTCATTTTTGAATTCAACTTCTTCTTAATGACCTTATAATTCTTGAACAGCAATTCAGCTTAGGATGAAGCCGCTTGCATATGGATATCTTGGTCTTTTTCCTAATGCTTCCCAAGCATGAATATTGAGTTGCTTGAACTCCAAAGCTTGTCAACTCACTCTATTATATTGATTGTCTCCCTGAAATTAACTCATACAGAACAAATTAGCCCATATATTACAGCATTGACATACAAAAACATTCAAAATGTCGTTAATGATTTCCCAAGGCACTCACTCCATAAAATTTCTCATTTGGGTCAGCATCCGGAAGAGGATCTTCATGCATAGAAAGAGTTTTTGAATCATAATATGCTGAATTTACATCAAGATTCTAAAGATATTTTGCCGTGTCCTCCCGAATATGCAAAGTCCTAGACATGTGAAAGGAAAATAGATATATAAATAATATCATGCTTCAATCATGAATCAAAAACAGACATTAATCATGTCTTCTGTGGTAGAAATTAATCATGTCTTCTGTGCTTCCTTCATTTAACTTCATATCTTAAATTGCAAAGCAAAATGTAAGAAAGATGGGAAAATTCCCTGACTGCACTAACACCAAAAAAATAAATAAATAAATAAAAATAACAAAAGAAAGAAAGAATCTCCAGATGTAGCTTCATATTTTAGATATGCATTAACAAATGGAGATGGTTGCCTTGGCTTTTTCAAGGCCAACAAGAATGGAATGGAACTAATAAATAAATAGTTACTCCACTCAAGTTCATATTTTAATCATCCTCTCCCTCTGCTCAGTATTTAGCTATTTATGGTTTAGGGGATAAGCGATGACATCTGGCCCAAATGTTGTTTGGAAAGAGCTGAAAGAAAGGAGAGGGAAAAACAAATGAATGTTCTGAGAAACAAATTTGTAAAATATAAAATTATATAATGTCCTTTCCTTGAGATTATAATGCCAAATTATAATTCCAAGAAAAAAGATATGTAATTTCAATTCTGTTTGATGGCTAAAATATTTTAAACTCATTTTCTACTCCAATTCGCCTCAAAAACGGGTGAAAGAATGTAGGCCCAGGGGAAAGAATTTTTTGTCAAATTCTTCCCCACGCTTTCCCCTCTCTCCCAAACAAGGGAAGGATAAAAGTTAAAGAACAAAATGGGAATAAAGGAGCACGTATTCAAAGTTCAATTTACATTTAAACTTTAGAATTCTACATATATATATATATATATATATATAGGCACACACACACAAACACAAGCACACACATTGAGAAATTAGTAAAACATCACAGGCAATACAATGACCACTTACTTTTCACATGCTCCCTTTCTGTACTTGTCAGCCTGAAAGATTTTTTCACCTCTTTTGTACCAAGTTTTTGTGTAATTTGAATCTGATTTCCATTTCCTTTGATGATATAGGCCATGGAAACATAGCAGGGAATCAACTAGCAAAAGCTGCATACATGTATGTGTGTGTGTGTGTATAAAGAGAGGGTGAGGGCAAGTAACAGGTTTGGATTTATTAAGATACCAAGGGGCAGATGACTTATACTGAGGAATGTGAGGATTAATCTCTTTTCGATCCTTATCAGCCACGCACAAGCCCAACTTTACGAGCTTCCACCAATTCCAGCTGCTTCCAGTGATCCTCTCTAGATTTGAATCCCACTGCAATCCCCAAAGTCAAGAAAGTTGTTAAACCTTGCAAGAATTAAATATAGTTACATCATTGCAACGATACTTCTAATATTCTTAACCAATTCTCCTCCACATTACCATAATAAACCATAGAATTATCACCACTACTGGTGTTAAATATCTGGATAACAATTTACCATTTTCACTACTATTGTTAATTGCTACTACTCTCTTCACATATAACACAAACCATTTCCATTTCTTTGATCCTAGTGTCAAATAAACAAATGTCTAGCCTTAAACAAATTAAAACTATTGCAGTCAGTCAATTTTCCAATCGGTTTAATTCTAAGATATCAATTTATATTAGATGTATAATTGAGCCGAGCCAAGCCGAGCTTGAGCTTTAGTATGTTCAGACTCAGTTTGATATTTTCTTTTTGAGCTCGAGCTCAAGCTCAAACTCGAGTTTGAATCGAACTTGAAAACAATATTCAAGTTTGGATCATTTAAATTCAAATCGAGTTCGAAACGTTAATAAATTATAATTGAGTTAAACTTAAACTCAAACCTTGACTTATTTCGAAACTCATTTAAAATTTATAAAAATATCCAACTTTCTAAATATTTATTTTTAATAAAATAACTATAACAAAAATATTTAAAATTAACATAAAAATAAAAGTATCCAATGAGTAAAAAAACTCCAATCTTAACATTGAGCATACATGTATTATAAAGACATTAATTAATAAAAAATATTTTTAAAGATTAAAATATTAAATTATATAATAAATAAATATTAAATTATGTTAATCAATAATATATATATTTAAGTCAAATTGAATTACTAAAAAGTTATAGGAGTATTAAAATATATTTTTAGGATGATAAAATTATTAAATTAATAATAATAATAATAATAAAATTATTTGCAAGCCTATTAATCTTGCTATTCATAATTATAATCTAGCTATTCACAAGCATAAAACAAAAGAAACACGAAAATTTTTTTATTGAGTCAAATAACAAGCCGCTCGTAAATAACTTTGCTCATTTACGCCCCTCATAATCATAGTAAAAAAACATTCAAGCAGACTCAACTCAGAAATCAATTTTACAAATAACTACCACATAAAACCAATTAAAGAAAAAAATTGTAGCTGATGCAAAAGCCATAATAGAACTCTGAGAAACGAAACCCTAAACAACAGATTTAACGGTACAAGAAAGTAGCCGTAGATTTGATCACCAAAGACTTTGGTTTCGGCAGGGACGAAACCCTTGACAGTGAAGGAGAAGGATCTTCTGATGTCAAGATACGCTGCGTTTTGCTCTCGCTTAAAGAAATATTAGGGTGTTTATTACTTATACCGACATATCGTGTGAGTACCTATCAAAAAACAGCACTTCAAAACTTTTGGATTTTTATAAATTATTAACAATATTCATCTTTTTTTTTTTTTTTTGATATAATAATATTCATCTTAGTAATTCCACCTCAATAAAATTCATTAATTCATACTTTATAGCCTACTATTTTTCTTTGGGCATGTTTATAATTAATTTAGATTTCTGTACTTCACAAAAACTCCTATTTCATTATTTTTTTTTTTTAGGTGCAAAAATAAACATCTCCACAACAATTTTCTTTCATTGATAAAATTAGTTTATATTTAACAATGATTTATTATGTATGTACAATTTGAATATAATATAAACGTTTATATTTTATATATATAATATTTTTTAAGATTACTTACTCTAAGATTCCATTAAAAAATAAGTGATAATTTAATAAAAAGAAATATATAATCAACGCATCAAAACTCAAATATATTTAATCAATGGATATTATAATTAGTTTTACTATCTAATGTATATAATCAACACATGTCTTTTAATTTTGCTCGAATAAATACCTCAAATTATAGAAATGAATGTTAATAATTTTTTTTTTTTGAAGCCTAATAAATTTTAATTTAATATTATTGAAATCATTTGAAATTGTGTGAGCTTAAATTCTCATGTCATGCACATATATAAGAAATTAAAAAATCACATGAACAAGAAAAACAAATTATTATCATTTGTTTAATAAAAAATATTCAAATACAATAAATTATTAATTTCATAAAATAATTCATGATTTAATTATTTTTCACAATAAAATAAGTGTATTGATTTAAAAATCATAATAATTAATTAATTATCAACAAAATAAATAAATTATTAAAATTATAAAAAAAATCACCTAATAGATAAAATAAAAAATCAATGCAAAGAAGTAATCCACTTATTTAATTCTCACTCTTAACCTTTTCTCTTAATTTTCAATCAAAAATTGATGGATTTTAAACTTTCTCATCTAAAATATGGGAAATTAAAATTTTAAAAAACAAAGAAATTTAGAAAGTGAAATTTTTTTCAAAATCTATCAATTTTGACTCTCTTTACATGACTAAACAAAATATTTAACTAAAATATATGAATTTTATAAAATTAATCACTTGAAAATTTTCATATCAAATGAAACCTTAGTTTCACGCTTATCTATATAAATCTAGTTTGGCATTGTTACGAGTGATAACAGTTGTTGTGCTTACCAGTGTTGTTCTTAGTAGTACTGTTAGTAAAAGCTGATAAATGTTTGGTAAACATATTTATAAAAGTGCAATTGTCTTGCAAAGTGTTTGGTAATATTATTTTTGAAATCTACTTTATCAAGTAAAATGATAAATAGCATTACATTCTTATCAATTAATTTTTATGGGTATTTTTGTCAATAATAAAAAAAAAAACTCATATGTTGTGTACATAATCAGAGGCACCTGCTAAAGAGAAATGCTTGTTTTTATGTCTTTAATTTAAAGCAAGTAAAAGCATATCATTGGATCATCTTTTTACTTTATCAAACATATTTTTGTCAGCTTTTAGCATGAAGAGTAACTGTGTGAATGGGAGGCAACAATGTCAAACGGGACCATAATATATATTAACACTAAAGCATAGAGAAAGTCTATGCTTGCCAATATTCCATTTATTTTTTTTATTATTTTGAAATTTTTATACAATTTTAAGTATTTAAAATAATTAAATTTGAGTACTAGATAATTAATAATAAGGTATTTAATATATAAATTTAAGAGTTTTTTAATTATTTTTTCATATAGTAATCTTACTTGAACAAATTAAATTAGAAAAAAATAGAAAATAATATTACAGATAATAAATATGATGGAATGATATATATATTTTTAATATATTTTAATTATTTTCTTTATTATATTTTTCCATGATACTCTTTTTTTTTCATATTTAATATTATAATTGATAACATGATTTTTTCTGTATGTTTAGATAAAAATATTGACAGAGATATCAACATAGACATCAATTATAATAATTATTATTATTTATATCAAAATATATAATAGTTTTATATTTATATTTAAATATATTTACTCATTGTCAAAATTACAAAATATAAATATTATTTTAAATAATTTAATAATAAATCGAGCCAAATACACATTTATGAATGACTACATACACAAACTTGAGTTTTTTTTTTTTTTGCCAACAAAACTTGAGTTAGATAATAGTTAAAACACAAGCTAAAAAAAAATATAAAATCGATTTTCAACTAAGAGCGGCCTAACCCATAGAGCCAGAGGTCTAACTAAAATATATGTATAATTTAATTTTTTTTTTCTATATTACTTTTAAGAAATCTTGTTGTTTGAAATTAGATTTACTTGAGAAATAATTAATATGCTAAATCAATAAAACATAATCATATATTCACAATTATTAATTATAAATCCAATATTAATGTATTGGACGGATTAACTTAGACCAAATTTTAAATTCAATGGATAGATTTTGAATTTTATTCTTCATACATTTTTTAGGTGATGAATGATTTAAAAGTTGGGCTTCATTGATTTTAAGTTTTTTTTTGTACGTTATAAAAAACTTATTACTAAAATATATTTATTTTTTTATACTATTAAAAAATAAATTATGATAATAAAAAAAACTGTAAAAGTGATTTTTTTTTCCAATCTTTCTTTTAAAATATAAGGCTGCCAATGAACTAAGCCGAACAAAATTTAAACTTGCTTAAGCGCAGCTCTTTTTTTTTTTTTTTCTAAGTTCAAATTCAAGCTCAAATTTTGATTTGAACATAAAAATCATATTCAAACTCATTTCATTTCCAGCTCAAGCTTGATCAAGTTTGAAAATTATATTCAAACTAATATAAAAGCAAAAGATTGAATTAGTAAAATATATATATATAATCATTAAATTAAGCATTAAATGTTTCATAAAATTAAGAATATATATATATATTTTAGTCAAATTGAATTACCAAAAAAATTATATGAATGTTAAAATATATTTTTTAAAGTGCGAAAATTATTAAACTAATAATATTAATAATTATTATTATTATTATTATTATATGTAACATATTTGAAAATTAAACTTTTTTAACTATTTGATAAAATTGTAAAGTATAATATTAGTGTAACTAATTGTATGTATATATCATTATTAATTTCATAATTGCAAAATATAAATTATAAATGTATATATTAACATATTATAAATGAGTCTATAAATGAGTTTATTCTAAAACTTATTAATAAAACTGTTTACGAGTCTAATAGAGATAAATTTAACTTTATTCAAGTTCAGCTTATTTATCAATTTAGTATTGAATTAAAATTTAAATTTGGCTCATTTATGAAACGAACTAAATATTAATGAGATTTTACTGAACTAAATATCAAATCACTCACGAACTGTTTGATTCATTTATAGCCAAAATAAAATATAAATTTTTAATATTTATAAAAAATGAAAATAAAAATAGAAATAGAAATACGAAAATAATTAACTGATCTTTTCACTTGTTTTCTGATCTCTCATTTGTTTTTGTTTTTGTTTTCTTTTCTTTTCTTTTTTTTTTTTTTTTTTTTTGTTTTGTTTTGTTTTTATTTTTTTATTTTTTATTTTTCATTCAGTATCATATTCACACCAGCAAAATGAAGACAACTGTACACTAACCACCATTCTATTCCCCACTTGACCCACGCATGACCCGTGTCGTCATTTATACCACCAGTTGGCACGCTTCACTTTACAGCATCAAAACGGCATATGCGTCATGCCTAGGCACGCGAGAACATACTGGCCCATCCCAAACTCCAACATCTATAAATTATAAACGAAAAGTAAGAAGACACCAAAATATAGTGATAAGTGTATATACTGTCTTAACGGTAAATTTAAGTTTAATTTCTTTTTCTTTTAAAAAAAAATGCCGAGTGGTAATAATATTTTCTTTATTACATTACATTTTCTTGACTTTTTTTTATTATCAAGACATAATATATTAATAAAAATTAAATAATTTAAAAAATTTAATGATATTATTATTATATCAATTATTTTTTAGATTATTTTTATTTCTGTACTTAGCTTTTTTTATTTTTCTTATTTTTTTAACATCAAAATTTTCATTTATCAATATTTTTTTCACTTTTATATGTATATTTTTTTTCAGAAAGAAAGATTTATCTTTATTTTGATCCATACTAAACTAATAAAAAAATTTTAAGACTTTATTACTGTGCTATTGCTTAAACTAATAAATTAATAATAACTTAGGTTTTTTCTTAATTGTATTCATTTTTCTTAAAATAAAAAATAATTCAAAAGTAATTCAAACTTGCAAATAGATATATTCATTTGATGTTTGTGGATATATATCCACACGACGACATTAGTTGTTTATATCGGAAATACCTTAATTACTCACAATAAATTATTAATGAATTATTATATTTTAGCTAGCAATAATATAATTGCTTTTTTGAAATTTTTTATCAATTTATTTTTTGTGATTTATGTTTTATATATGATTAAGACTTATTTGAATTTTTTCTGTTATTTTTTTTTTAAAGTTTTCACATGTAGAAAGATCAATTCTACAATTGAAGTAGACTAATGTAAAATAAATATTGTAAATATAAGAATTTAAAATTTTATCTTTTTTTACATTATGTATCAAAATAAAGACAAATATTTCTTTTTAAAAAAATATACATAAGAGTGAAAAAACATTGATTAATAGGAAAAATTAATGTTAAAAGAATAAGCAAATAAAAAAGTTAAGTATAAAAATAAAATTAATCTAAAAAATGACTAATATAATAATAATGTCATTGAAATTTTTTTAATCCATTTAATTTTTATTAGTATCATATATCTTAATATTTTCTGTATTTCACTTTAAGTGTCATGTAAAAACGAAATATACAAATCAAAATAATGATAAATGATTATAAAATTTTTAAAAAAATTATAATAATTTACTTAATTACCCTTTTTCAAGATTGCTAAAAGAGAGAATGAGTAAATTAATTAAAATTAGAGAATTTAATAAATAAGGATAAATTTAAAATTTTTTAATTAATATTATATTAAATTTATAAAAATAAAATTTGAAATAAAATATAATTTTTTTTAACATAATATTTGAAGTGGAACGGGTGGGGGATGGGGTAACGAGAAGAAGATAAAATGGATGCAATAAAGGGAATGTTTTTAGTACTCATTAAAAATTTATATTATAACTTAAATAAAACGTCAAAACGTCGCCGTATAATCCCATAACACTCCCACTGGCTGCATCACTTCCACGCACATAAATACCATCATCTCTCTGTCCTCTTTTTTATCCTGATCAAGTCTTCATATCCGCCTCTGCGTCCCCTCACTTTTCTTTCTTTATTTAGCCAATTGTTTTCGATTCTCTCAATCTCTTTCAATGGCGAAAGATCCAGTTCGCGTTCTCGTCACTGGAGCTGCTGGTAAACATATCATTTTCACTTGTTGATGCTCAGATCTGATTGATCGTTGTTTTAGTTTTGATCTGATCAAGTTGGTTCTCATACTGATTTAGATCTATTTCATTTTTATGATTAAGACTTTTATCAACTCTTTTAGACTGTTATACTGTTCCATTTGTGCTTTACTGTGCTCTACTTGATTGAGATTAGAAGTACAACTAAATTGATTTGATTACTATTACTTGAAATTATGAGTTTGCTTTGAGTTATTCGAGGGTTAGAAATATTGTAATATTTAGAGTGTATTTTAGTTCTATTTAACGTTTCAGTCAAATGACCGGAGTTTTGGTAGCTGGTTTATATAGATCTAAGATTTATTTAAACAACAATGATGACTAGAGATTGGGTCGATTAATTTTATTTTTATCCTTCTTTTTACAACTGGAACTAGGAGGCATTTGGTTTTTGTAGTAGTAAAAATACTGTGATTTGAGTAGAATTACTGATGTTAGATATAGATCGATCTGGTTGTGGAGTGTGTGTGAGAGACAATAATCGACAGTACATCGTGAGTGCTACGTTTTGTGGAGTCTTTTTTAACTTCTAATCTTTTGGACGCTAAGAAACTTAAACCGTCCCTTTCATTATATGCTGCCATTTTTTGTGATAAGGGTGGTTAATGTTACCATTTGAAATGCACACTAATATGACTAGTTTATTGATGTGAAGATTTTTCATTTTGTTTTAATTTTCTGCCCTTTAATCATTTATTCAATGAAGCCACTTGTGTTTTCCATTGTTTAATAAGAAGTATAATGAGGAAATGTCAATGTATTTGTAGGACAAATTGGCTATGCCCTTGTCCCAATGATTGCTAGGGGAGTGATGCTTGGTGCTGACCAACCTGTGATCCTCCACATGCTTGATATCCCACCTGCAGCGGAAGCATTGAATGGTGTGAAGATGGAGTTAGTAGATGCAGCTTTTCCTCTTCTTAAAGGTGTCTGGCCTTTATTTCCTTCAAAAAAGAGCTGTTGAAGCATCTTTTTATGATTGATTTGTGACAAATCAATTATTTGATTATGAGATCTGACCTAATGATTTGATCAGGTGTTGTTGCTACAACTGATGCTGTTGAGGCTTGCACTGGTGTAAACATTGCAGTCATGGTTGGTGGCTTCCCTAGGAAAGAAGGAATGGAGAGAAAAGATGTGATGTCGAAAAATGTGTCAATATACAAGTCCCAGGCATCTGCCCTAGAGAAGCATGCAGCTGCAAACTGCAAGGTGAGCACAATATTTGAATTATTGAAAAAGGTCTTTGTATTAAAGAGGAGTGTTTCTATTGTCATTCCTTAAAATACACAAGCATGCATTAAAATACACAAGCATACGCTGAAATCAAAATTGTTTGAGGTGTTTTTGAATTCTCTTCAAAATTGAAATGTTGTATAGTGCATCTGAAGTTAAATGTGTTTGAAAATCTTGTTGCCTTTTATATATATGACACAAGCTACTTGAGTTCATATATTTAATATTTTTGCTGCTACTTCTATTGTTCAGGTTCTGGTTGTTGCCAACCCTGCAAACACTAATGCATTGATTCTAAAGGAATTTGCACCATCTATCCCTGAAAAAAATATTACTTGCTTGACAAGATTGGATCATAACAGGGCACTTGGCCAAATCTCAGAGAGACTGAATGTTCAAGTCTCTGATGTTAAGAATGCGATCATTTGGGGGAATCATTCATCAACTCAGTACCCTGATGTCAACCATGCAACTGTTAAAACTCCATCTGGAGAGAAGCCTGTTAGGGAGCTAGTTAAAGATGACGAATGGTATTAGTAACTGCCCTTTTTTTCCCTTTTTTTTTTTTGTACTGTAGTTTATTTATTTGGTATAATGGTTGAAGAACTGTGTTAATTTTATTTGTTGGTTGAAGGTTGAATGGGGAGTTTATAACTACAGTCCAACAACGTGGAGCTGCAATCATCAAGGCTCGAAAGCTTTCCAGTGCATTGTCTGCTGCTAGTTCTGCATGTGATCACATTCGTGATTGGGTTCTTGGAACTCCTGAGGTTTGGCATTATTTTCTCTGTATTTCATTGTTATTCTGTGTACATAGCTATTGATCTGTTTTTTTACTTGACCTGTAGGGAACTTGGGTTTCCATGGGTGTCTACTCTGATGGCTCATACAATGTTCCAGCTGGGCTGATTTATTCTTTCCCAGTCACATGCAAAAATGGAGAGTGGAAAATTGTTCAGGGTAAGAGTGTTGCATGTGAAATAGTGCTAAAATTGTTAATCAGTTCACTCTTTATAATTTATCCTCAGATGCGCCAATAATGGACATTTAGATATTATCTATTTCTTACATATCTGTGGGTGTATCGTTATGGTTTGTTGAACTGTATATTGTTATCCGATTAAATGACTTGTTCTGATCTTCAGAGAAACTATAATCTTTAACTTGTATCTAGTGCCATGCACTTTTTCTTTCAGGTCTTATTTTAACCTTTGGAAAGGAAGGGAAACAAGTGTACGTGTATGATTTTAAAATGTCTAGTTTAGGGGATTCAGAGGTCTATTAGTTGTATCTCCCTCTTTCTCCCTAGTTCCTATCCTGCGTTCTTTTCCCTATGCCAAGCATATTATATTGAGATAATGCACCAAAAAGGAAAAGTTGAGCGCATCGTTCCCCCTCTAGTATATTATCTTGATTTTGATGGAAGATTGTAAATATTTACGTACTTTTAAATTTAACGAACAAATTTCAGTACTGAAATTCCTTGCCAGAATTGAATTTTAGCTTCTCTGGATCAAATCTTTACCTTTATTTTTTTTTTCTTCTTTGTGGCACAGGACTTCACATTGATGAATTTTCAAGGAAGAAGTTGGACTTGACAGCAGATGAGCTCTCTGAGGAGAAGGCTCTTGCATACTCATGTCTCTCATAAATTCTCTCATCGCTGGTTTGTAGCGAGCCTCTTACCTTCTGTAATAGGAGGCATAGTTACAGTTTTGAATAAAACCCATTGTTAAGTTTTAGATGAACCAACAATGATGGAGAAACTGTAATTTGGATCTCTTTTGTGTCCGTTATATGATACGAGGATGTTTCAATTTTAATGATATCATGGATTGGGATTATAACTGCTTAAATGATAAATTTTTAGGGGGCCTCATTACGATCAAGATGGTAATTGATTTTGCTTTGTATCTCTTTATGCGTGCTGAGTCTTTTAGGACTTGGGCTATATACAAGAGGTGATAGTTGCAATAGAAGTCCCAAGTGCCATCACATTTGTCTGTTTTGACTTGATGAAAGTACAAAATAAAGGGAGCAGAAGAACATAAGAATTAAAGACTGGTTATAATGAAAATGTGATTTAAATATCCATATTTAGACATATAGAGCATGGTTGGAGTTAGAAAATGTAAAATGAAAGGAAATAAGAGAATGTGAAATATAAGGAATGTTAAAAATAATGTAAATGTAAAATGAAAGGAAATAAGAGAATGTGAAATTTAAAGAATGTTAAAAATATCTTATTTTGTATGAAATGAAAATTATGGGGATATTGAAAACTCACCTTTCGTGTGGAAAATCTCATTTTTTTAGGGATTGTACAATTCGTGGATTTAAAAAATTCTATGAATTGCACATAAAAAAAGTTAATACCAAATGAAAGAATTTAGTGAAATCTTTATATTGTGCAATTTCATCAATTAAATTTTCTCAATCCAAACACCCCAATCTACGCCTGAGACAAGAGCCAAGGTGATGAAATATGTCTTTCCAAACAAGAAGAGTATTAGGGATCGTTGTTTTCATCATCATGACATGAATGTGATGGGAATGATTCATCTGTTTCAGAGCTGGCCTTTCGTTTATATTTTATAGGTTTATGATAAATAGCTGCCCCTTCTGTCAGTATGATATGCACAATTTGTTTAATTTGCAATATTTATGCCATTTTCTTTCTATTTTTTGAACCTTTTGATATATCTACTGCAAAGTACGCATAAGTGTATATTACCGTTTTACGCGCCTCACTTGTGCTCTCACTGCCAGTCAAACGAAGAGAATGAAACCAATTTTTTTTTCTCTTTTTACCTCCCAATATCCTCCTATTTTTAACTAGATTTTTTTATTCTTGCTGGATGTGAGGGAGGGAATCTATTCCTAATTTCTTCCTAAGGCACGAATTTGACCAATTTCAATCCAATATCTACACTTCCAATTATAAGAATTAGGTTCATCACAGTCTCCTGATAACCTGAGCTCAATTGAAGAATTCCAAACCATATCAGATAGGTACCTTCAGAATTTAGTACCCGAGTGTTCTTTTACCGCAATTCGATTATTTTTTAATTTCTCGTAACTACAAAAAAAAAATTTGCGAAGTTAGTCGTTTGTAAAATTCTTCTAAAGTATTAGAGAGAAATTATTCAGTACACATAAAAATAGTGCACTTTGCACACACAATTAGGCAATGGAAGATGGTACTCACTTGAATATGAAAGAGGGTACACTATTTTATGTGCATCAAGTTTATGTAATAATTTTCCAGTATGAGACGTTCACAGTATATGATCCGTAGTCCTCGAGGCGCGGAGGCTTGTTATATTCAAACTTTCCCAGATCTCCAAATCTATAAGGCAAAGTCATTTGGAAGTCAGTGTTTGTTGA
The DNA here is from genome assembly GCA_947687605.1 of Reutealis trisperma. Lineage (NCBI taxonomy): Eukaryota > Viridiplantae > Streptophyta > Magnoliopsida > Malpighiales > Euphorbiaceae > Reutealis > Reutealis trisperma. The sequence goes on along the minus strand of CANTUT010000019.1, from coordinate 5,254,977 downwards.
ACAATGGAAGTCCAACACAACAAGTCGGAAGAAAAAAGGAAGGCAAAGTTGGAACCAAAAGGAAGCAAATCCCACATCTGCGGGACAAAGAAATAACAAGTGGCATACAACTTAGTGGGTAAGCCAATCAAAGTGGCTTGGTACAAATCAAGCCCGATGGTGAAGAAGCCTACTTTGTAAAGGTCAAGCTCAAGCATTCGCCCATCACTAGTGAATCTAGCAAATCAAGTTTCCAACAATGGTATTTAGAGCCCGTCATATGCTAATAGGCCAAAAAGATCCAAGATCCTGAAGGTAGAGATGCAAGCCCAAGCGCAAAGTGATGAAGAAAGTAAGCCAAAACCTAGTTGCGTTTAAGGGAGAGTATTGATTGAATAATGGAATTCCAACACAATAAGTTGGAAGAAAAAAGGAAGGCAAAGATGGGACCAAATGAAGCAAATAATCCCACATCGGTGGTTCAAATAAATAAAAAGTGACCTGTGAGTAAGCAAAACCAAAACGGTTAGACCATTTTGATACAAAGTAAGCCCAATGATGGAAAGTCCACTTTGCAAATATCAATGAGGAAATTACACCATGTATCTATTTTTTGTTCTATTTCACTTATTAACTCTGGTTTTTAAAATTTTATTTTTTTGCTTTTTTATTTTTTCTTTTATATACTTTTGTTATTTGTATTTTTATTTTTTTACCTTTTACTCATTTGTACCATCCCTTTGGCTCTGCATTCATTTTGTTCATTTATTTTGTCAATTCTATTGAAATATATAGATGAATTTCAAAACACCTAAATGATATTAGTTGAAGAATTGGTTATTTGTTATATGAATTTTGAAAAATGTCATGACTTTCTTTCTTTTTTGAGTTTGAATCAAAATCTTTATCCCCCAAATATCATGATTTTCTTTTAGTAAGGGAATTTGAATATGTTGAGGGGATTTGTGAAAGATTAATGAATGATGGATTTGTGTTTTTAACAAGCTCTGTACATTGAGGAATTGAAGATCTCATTTAGGAACTCGTAAATACAAGTGTTTTTGCTTTAAATATTGAGATAATGACTTGCTTTTCTCCTTCTTCCATGCTAACTTTTAAGAGTCTTAGACAAATATTGAAAGTTTGAAAAAAACAAAGGTTTTTAGAAATTTTAAAAGAAAATTAATTTAGGATTTTTCTCCCAAGACTATAAAAAAGAGGATGATGTTAAGTTGCAACTATAAGTGCGGATTTTATAGAAGAAAATGAAGATGTTTGATGGAATTTTGAATATCGAGAACAGTTATAGGGAAATGTAAAGGTATCGTGTTCAATACAATGCCAAAAAGAATCTAACTAAAGTCTTATATACAAAGCGATGACTCAGCTAAGCTAACCTACAACTAACTAACAACTTGATGACTCAGCAATATAAAATAAATTACACATATTTACATAATCAATTAACAAGTGAGAGAGAAAGATGACTTGATGTTTCTGATTTCTAACTAATATAGTATTTTTTTTTTTTTGAATCTATGAACTGAAATGGTGTTTAATAATAGAAGCAAATATGTGTAATTAATTAGGCAAATTTGATTAAGAATAACATTATCAAAGAAAAAGATTGAGGGTGTTAAGTCTTTAAAAAAGATGAAAGCATCTATGTTTTGTATATAGTTAAGATATACCTAAAATACACTCGTTATATACTTGAAATAAACTAGAAATATACCTAAAATAAACTCATGATATACTATGTACTGTAAATCCTGAAAATTGTTTATTATTTTTTTAGTATAATTCTTTTATCTAATATATACTTGATGTATTCCTTTTATATATTTATATTCATGTAATATTCAATATCCAAAAAATTTTGAAAATATATATCAAATCAAAAGAGCCAATAAATTGTAGGAATAAACTTTGTAATTTAAACATTGTTTTATTAAATTTGTTTATACTTTAATCTTAATTTTGATGATGATTCTCACTATAAAAAAGAAAAAAAGAATGTTGATTATGCTTTTTCAAAAAAGAAAAAAGTTAAGGTTGTCAAATCTTTCAAGGAATATGAAAGCATATAGTTATAGTATATATTTAAGATATACGTAAAATATACTCATTATATACTTAAAATATACTCGTTATATACTATTTACTGTGAATTCTGAATTCCATTTATTATTTTTTCTATATCATAATTTTTTAGTCCATCTAATAAAAGCAAATAATTTTCTTTTATTTTGAGTATATGTTTGGTCTATTTTATTTTTTTATTTACACATTAGAATAATTGAAAATTATGTTAATTTAAAACTATTTAATTAATCACCACATGTCAAAGATTCAAGTTTTGAAAATATCCATTTGAACATGTGTCAATTGGATATAACTCTAGTTACACATGTTGATTAGTACATTAGAATAATTGAAAATTATGTTAATTAAAAATTATATAATTAATGACCACATGTCAAAAATTAAAGTTTTGAAAAATATTCATTTGACCATGTATCAATTGGTGACATCCATTTGAACATGTGTCAATTGGTGACATAACTATGATGACATATGTTACTATTTACCTGATTAATAACACATGTCAATGATTCAAACTTTGAAAAATATCCATTTGGACATGTGTCTATTGGATATAACTCTAGTTACACATGTTACATATTCTTTATATTACTCAATTGATATGGATTTTACAGCACTAGCACTTTATATTTATTAGGTTGTATTTTTTATTAATCAGATGTTGATTCATTGTTGATTACAGGATGATTGTTGGTTGATAATAAGTTAATTTCAGGTTGATTGTTTGTTTTTGCATATTTTATCTTCAATATTGCTAAAATACTAGTTGTTTTTAGTGGATCATAGGTTTATTCATAGTTAAAAAACAAGTATTTTATATTTAATTTTTTAATTATAAATCACAAGGATGCATTTTATGTATATTTTTTTATATCAAATAAAAGAAAATTAAATAAATTCTTTGAGCCAGTGAGCAGCTACTAGCTTTGTTTTATTTGGTTATTCATATTATGGCATAATCATGAGAATATATAATTTTATTTTTGGATATAATATCTTCTTTATTATTAATTAAGTGAAATATTACTTTTGTTGATTTGACAATTCATTATTTTTTGTCTTACACTACTACTATTTACACACAAACAATAACAGATACATATTTAAGTCAAGTAAAACAATCAGTGGCAGAGAGTTGCCTTTCCCTTTCCCTTTGCCTTCTCCCTGTCTCACACACCACCTTATTTGTCATTTTTGTTAATTAATTGCTCATTAAATCATGAAGGAAGCATTATATGTATATTTTTTATGTGTTTGGTGTGGAGACAAATACAAAAATAGGCGAGAGTTTTTCAATCTAAGGAGGGAGAGATTGAAAATGAAGACCCAATCTCTACTACTTTCCTTCTCTTTCTTTCTCTGTTCACCTATTCCAACTCTCTCACACAAACTCAATTTTTCATTGATAGAACTCATTCACTCTCACCTATAACTCCATCAATCGCACTAGATATTAATATAAAACAATGGAAGATTTGGATTTTTCTTCAACCCAACTGAATATTTCTTTAAAAATTTATAGATCTCTCTATATTCTTTAGCTTTTTTGGTTTTAGTTTGCTGTCAAAGTTTCATCCAAAACTTTTTTGATTTTAATCTTCAAGAGCTCCATTTTTGTTATTAGATCTAGAGTTTTTTGTTTGTTTAAGAAGGAGGGTATAAAAATTTTAAAAAAAAAAAGACAAGAACGTATAAAAGTTAAAAATGTAAAGTGAACGTGTATTTGTAAACAAGTTCCCTTTTTTAGGCAATTCTGTAGAAATCTCAATATCAAGTCCAAGTACTCTTTCATCACTAGTGGATTTGGCCCATCAAGTTTCTAACAGTTTCGTGTTGACACTTTCATTGATCTTTTAGTTTTTATTATTATTAAAGGTAAATTCAGAACACCAAAGATGGTTATATAGTTATTTTATTTTTAAACAAAATAATCTATTTTATTTGTTTAAAAAAGAAATATATGACTTATTTTTTGCAAAATAATAATTTTATGAAAAATAAAAATAAATTTGTAATTACAAAAAAAAAAATGGCTCTCTTATAAAAAATCATAATTTTCTTATATTTTTTTTTCATAAATTACATTTTTTTTATAAAATTTATAGATATATAAATTAAAAGTAATAGCTTAATCATTATAGTATTTTTTATTTTTAATTAGTAAAATATAATAGCAGATTAATTTAATTATAATAATTTAAATATTTTAATTATATTTATTATTTATAACTATTCTATTGGTCATAAAAAATAAAATTTTATACTTTATTTCAAAATAAAGTAGTATAAAAATTTGCCTATAAGATACTTTTATAAGAAAATTGTATTTTTTAAAAAAGATTAATATTTTTTGGTAATTATAAAATTATTTTTTCTCATAAAATTTTATTTTATATAAAATAAATCATATTACAAAGCAAATTATATTTTCATAAAATTAGAACTTCTTTTGCAATTAAGTAAATTTATGAAAAAATTATTTAATTTATAAAAAAATATAAATAAAATTATATTTTTTTATAAAAAAAATATTTTTTTTGCAATAAAGTAGGTTTTTTACCATAGAAAACACCGATTTGAAAATTTATGATGCAACTCTAGGATTCAATTTAATTGGCAATAAATTGACATGTAAAATCTCCACGAAGCTAAATGTGAAACCAAAAAAATACACGTGCTGGCAAAAGAGAGACTTTGACCTCAAATACACTTGTTTCAGGCAGGAGCACAACTTGTTTTAAAATGTGCTACGGATCATGGAAAATTTTCATTTTGACTAATCATCTCCATTCTCCTTTCATGGACTGGATCCATTATAATAAACATCTTTCATTTGCATGCCCAGCAACAATCTGCTTAAATAATTATTTACCACAATTTGTTTATTTTGATTTAACAATTTGTTATCTCAATTTTAAATGTTTAGAGTGTTTTTGAAGTTTTAAAATCAATTTCTTAAATTATTGTTAGTCAACAACGTATTAACATCAACAATTCAATTCAACATTGATGTTAATTTTCACCTTTAAAAATTTTTAATTTTGCTAATTAAGACCTCGAGTTTTATTTAAAATGATTGATGCTGAAATTTTGTGTAAGAAGTCATATAGTATTACTTTTGTATTAGATTCACATTCAAGACTTTAAAATTATATAAAACGTATGGACATCTTTATTGCCAATTAGGTTATCAATACTCAACACATTGAAGATTTTGAAATTATATAAAACCAACCCTAGCTAGGACATTTGGCTATAAATAGGCCGTTTAACATCTCTTTTTCAACTTCGTATTAAATGAGTCTTAGTTTCGATATAGTTTAAGATATTTTAGAAATAAATGCATTGATACCATATTAAAATTTATGAGTCTGTATATAAGTAAATTTATAATTGAGCAAATGTTATAATTCACTTATACAAAATTAATTAACTTGTGATAAATTTAACATTCACTCACTTATAAATTCTTAAATTATTTAATTACTATTCAATTTGAAATTACTTCTCATATGGACAAGATCTAAGTAGTTAGAGTGTAGACTATACATCCCTTGACTCAAAATATATATAAAAATGACTACGTAAAACTATAACTAAAACACAAAAATGCAAAACTATATTTATAGAACCTAATGATTAGGCAAGTGATAATTAAAAAAAGAGTTAATTAATTTCTTAATATGTTGTGCCTTTAGGTTCACAACTCCATTAAAAATCCATTAATTTCTTGGATTTGACTTTAAAAAAATATCAATTTCTTATATATATATATATGTATCATAATTTGTTAAAATATCATAATAATATCGTCATTAAACGTGAAAATCGACTCCATACTATTAATAAAAGGAGACCAAGAAAAAAAAAAAGAATACGAAGGAGAAAATTACAAAAGCAAGAAGATATTCACCCAAAAAAAAAAAAAAAGCAAGAAGATTCCTAGATTTGAAATCATATGCAAGGATATTGTATTGACATCAACACCAAAAGTATTTATGGACCTTAATCACTCTAAGCTTACTAACTTATTTGTGAGACGTATTATTTAAAGAATTACATTTTTTTTTTAAATACTACTGTAAAAAATTGAACTTTCTATTTTACTTTAATAAAGTTATGTATCTTGCTATGGCAAGAGAAATTGCTAATAATTCAAATACATCTCAAACTGATAAAGTTAAAATATGACTAAATTTTTGTGGCTTTAATTGGACCCAAGCCTAATTTTTTCAAGAATTTAATTGCACTTATAAAAGTTCAGCTAATTTGATACACATGCTCTAGAACAGCTCAAATGCCACAGAACAGTGATCTCACCTCTCAGCCGAGCGAAGCAGTCATTTATAAGTTTTTCATCAAAGTATTTTAAAAGCAAATGAGCCTTTTGCCCCTAGTAAACCCTTCAAGAATGAAGAGCTATATCATAAAAAAAAGAATATGTTACATTCTTTATTCTGGTTCAACTATTCACTTTATGTCAGATATAGGATAATTTTTACATTCATACATGAGATACAATATCATGGTGGCCTAGAATTAGCCTTTATTGATATATTAGTGGATGTCCTATTAATCACATCACTCACTAATTAACCAAGAGAGAAATTTACCAAGTATAGAAGGTAAATGGTTCTACCAACTTTAAGTAGCCGATACTATAACTTTTAACCTTCTTCTTTCTTATAAAATTTTTCTTTAGTCTCTTGAAAGTCATCTCCTTCTTTTAAAATATAAACTTCATTATCGTCATTAACTTAAACATTGGAGTGCATTAGCAAGTCAATATTTGGCTCTTTGATGCTGTTCTCTTTCTTTTGCAAGCTGAATCAAAGTGAACTACTTAAGAACAATATAGTATCAAGAAAGTCTAATCCATCTTTTTTTCTAAAATCTTACCCTGATCATAAACTATTTAAAATTTTTATTTATTAAAAAGAACTTAGTTTTTTCTTTTTGTTTTTTTTTTTTGCCAAATAAAGAAGTTAGTTGATGAATGGATTTTTTTTTTATTATTTTTAATCACGTTATAAACCTCTTAATCTTTTCTTATTTAAAAGGAGAAGTGATGATAATTTGTTGAATTTCGAAAAATTAATTCACATCCAAAATTTCAAGTGGTCTACGGTCTAGAAAATGTATTAATTATTCGACCGTACTTAAGTATGAATTGAATTAAATATAAAAAATTAAGGTGGGAGACGTATACCCATATAATTTTTTTCTTTCAAGCTCTGTTTACCCCATTACCTGATGAATTTTGCATTCAAATTTTTATTAAATGGTGCAAGGCCACCATTAAATTAAGAATAATTTATTTGGAAATGATGTATCTGTTGTGGATTTAATTTAATTCTCATTAAATTTTGTACAATTATTCTACTATTTTGCAATTATAACAATTTTACTTTTATGTCTAAGAATGGCTTATTATTATATTTAGCCATTTATTCAAGACTTTAGTGCATCTAATGTGGAGGAATTCACGGATTATATTGACAAATACCAAAGAGTGAAATCACTCACTTCTTTCTCTTCTCACCAACATTTACTAATCAACTTTCATTTGCTTAATTAGAAAGTTAACAAAATATTTACGTAATTACATATCTACAATTTAAGGCACCTTTTAAAATAAATTAAATGTACAATAATTCAATTCAGTCAATTTTATTTACAGTTTGTTTGGATATGTAATCTTTGATTTTTTTTTTGCAAATTTGAATTTAAATTTTAAGTATAAAATAATAAAAAATATACACGTGAAATCAAATTGCAAACACTCAATTATTTCAAAAAATTAACTATCCTAAGGAACTCTAGAATTAATTCAATTAATAATAGAATTCATGTAGTTGAAATAAATTTTAAAGTGATAAAATTCATTTGAATTATATTACTTGGAATAATTTAAAAGTAAAAAAAAAATAATTATTTTTTATTTTATCCTCATAAAGAAAGAATCATGCATGTTTAATTTAAATTAAAATGTTTTGGATTTTTAATGATACATTTCATTAAATGAATTGAATTATGGTAAAATTCTTTTATTTTAATATGATTTCATTTCTTTTAAAATAATTAAATTTTTTGAAACTTATAAAAATTAAATTCTATTAATTATACCTTTTCAAATATAAAAATTAGCAAAATAAAATTCAATTCAATTATATTCTTACAAAATTCAAATTTTCAATTGAAGCCTATATGTTTAGAATTTAATTAAAAAAATCTAGAATTATCTTTTATTTTATGAAAAATACTATATACTTCTTCCATTCTAAAATATTTTTCATTTTAAATAATTTTTTTTATCTTTTATTTATTTATTTACTAAACATTTACATTAATTATTTTTATTTATCTATATCAAAATTAATAAAAAATATTTTAATTTTTTTACTTTAAAATTATAATAATATAATAATTTTTCAATCTATGTGCCGAAATTTTAATCAATAAATAAAATATCTTTTATTTATTTATCTACTAAATATTTATATTTTTTTTATTTATCTATATCAAAATTAATAAAAAATATTTTAATCTTTTTACATTAAAATTATAATAATGTAATATTTTTTAATTTATTTACTGAAATTTAATTAATAAATATTTTGTAGTGGAGGGTGTAATATATATTACTAAAATTAAAAATTGTATCACTTTATTTAAAATGAATTGTATGTATTAATTAATGCATGCACTGACAATTAAATTAAATATTAAAATGTTGACAATTAAATGTACATTTTTGACACAGGAAAAAACTGGTTAAGGTCATTAAGGAAGTGGCTTGGAAATTTGGGAAATGACTATAGACCATAAAAAATAAAAAAAAAATAAAAAAAAAAAAAGTCAAGCTACAGGTAATAAAACGAAAATGCTTAAGAATAATTACTTTTCTGCTTCATGAATCATATGACTAGACAAATTGCGAATTGTGTACGTTTTTGCTCAAGTTCTATGTCTTGATCACGACGCTAAGCTCCAAACAAAAATATCGCAATTGCAAAAATATATATTTAAAAATTACTTCTTGTGTGTTAATTTCCAAAATCAAACCTTAATTGAACAGCAAACTTTCAAGCTCTCCCCTTCCAATTAGACTAAGATATATGATGTCAATTTTATTTTTTTATTTTTATATATATACATCAAAAAAATTTTAGATCTTGATATTTTTCAAATATATTCAATGCCAACAATTTTGTAACTATTTGCTCTTAATTGATAGAAGACTTAGGGCGTCTTTAGAATTATTATTAAGGATCAAAAAAATGCTTTTAAAATTTTTTTATTTTATTAATTAATTTTTATTATTTTTAATAAATTAATTTTTTAAAATTATTTCTGAAAAAAATTAATTTATCTATTTCTATTTAATAATAATTTAAAAAAAATGTAAAAATTTTTATTGAAAAGCGTTTTTTCAAATGCAATACTCAATAGAATTTTAATAGATAGTCTGAAAAATATAATCTGTTGGCTGAAAATTATCATTTCTGAAACTCCTAAAAAAAAAAAAAAAAGATCATTGCTGGATGAACGGAAATTTCTCCGTCTGCAGCTACATATGCTAGAGAAAGTTAGGAAAGTTTATCTCTATCAACTAATTAAGTTGTAATTCATATAATTTGAATGTAAAGTTTTATGTGTTTAATTAGATGATGAACAACACCTTTAATTACGTCAATTGAGACATTACTACCATTGGAATCTATGATTAAGCACGTCCGTAGATCTGATTTATGATGAAATTTTTGTAAAATTGACGTCATCATCCGCCGTTTGAGAGCAGACGTCATGAAGAGGAAAAATTAATTCAGAAACAAGAGAATAAGAATTCCAAGTTTAAGCTTTTCCTGCAATTAGATGGAAATTCCAAATTGTCTCATCAGTCGTCTGTACAAACACTATTCTCCTTTTACCTTCCCCGTCTCGTGATAATAGACTTACTTTGTTTCTTCATTTATTTTGAAGTATAACTTACTTTTTTTTTTTTAATATTATAATTTATTTATTAATTTTTTATTATACTCTTATTTATTTTACATTACTATCAAGTAAATATTATTAAATATGATAATTGAAAAATTATAATAAATAAAACCATCTAATATTAATTAAGGATATTAAAAAAAATGTATCATTTTAACTATAAAAATTATTTTTTTTTAATTTATATGAAATTAACTATAAAAATTATAGAACGAAATGAGTATTTAATTGTATTTTTCTTTTCAAAATATCATATAAATGTTAGTAGAAAAAAGTTATATCTTTGTCTAATGAAAAGATAATGATATTATTTTTTACTACATTTATTCTTATCTTATTAGATTAATATATAAAGGCAGTGCAAATAAAATTTAATCTATGCATATATTAGATCATAAAGTTTAGATACGTGATTAGCTGCAACTTTCACTAAAAGCCAATTCAGATTACATGAAATTAACTATAACCTTATTATTATATAACAAAATAGATATTTAATTATATTTTTCTTTTCAAAACATCCTGCAAATGTTAGTAGAAAAAAGTTATATTTTTGTCTAATGAAAAGATAATAATACTATTTTTTACTACATTTATTCTTATCCTACTAGATATATATATAAACACAATGTAAATAAAATTTAATCTATGTGTATATTAGACCATAAAGTTTAGAGATTGTAATTAGCTACAACTTTCAGTAAAAGCCAATTCAGATTAACCAGAAAATATCATTTATCAATAGGAAGGGAATATCCCTTCTTATGTTTCTTGTCCAAATAGCAATAGCACGAAGACATTAAGAGCAGCAGCCTTAGCAAATATCTCCATAAGAGACAAAAAATAACGCCAGATGCATTCGATATACAGACAAAAAACAATGGTATAATATTCTTTATCATAACATATGAAACCAGAAAATTTTTTTTCCTTGAACATGAATCACAACATAAGACAATAAATCATTTGGCAAAAAAAAACATGAGACAATAAATCTAACTATAGTAGAGATGTTACAAAAGGTGCATCAAATATATATATATATATATATATATCTATTTCATTAACAAGGCTAATAATCTAAATAAACATATTTATCAATTACTGATCTATTCCCTGCCCTGATCCCTAGCTATATATCTAAATAAAATATTTATTCAATTCCATATATTCACTATACAAAGGTACAATTCCAACCTCAAAAATTTTCATGGCTTCCATTTTTATTTATTTATTTATTTTTGGGGTAAATTGGGCTCCGAACTTGACTTTGTCCTCCTTTTTGTGTCCCTTGAAAACATCCAAACTGTAGAATTTATACATGCTTATGGAATCAGAGTATATATAACTCTATAGACTTGCTTTTATAATTGTCCTCGTCAATGAATCGTATATTCTTCCTTTTGGACAAAATTTACCCACTTCTTCGAAATTTTTGGAATTCTGTCATTTCACAAAATTCCATTCCATTAATTTCCAAATTTCCATGCTCTGATCTATGTTAACGGTCAAATATATTCAAATTAGGAATATTCATTTGCCCCCAAAATATAATTACAATAATTCCTCTATGCCGCCAAGAGATTCAACAAAAACATTGTACCAAAAATCCATACCATCATCAATATTATCATGGAATTCATATGTTGGCGATGGCAATTCAACAACATTTGATCCCATGCTATAATTCTCAATCAATTCTGCTTCTGACCAAAAATCTTCGTTGATCACTGGAAAAACGATCTCAGATGAGTCCCTATTTTCGCTCTTGACCATACCCATGTTGCTTGTTTCTGCAGTAGCTATTGAATAAGATGAAGAAGAAGTCTCTGTTGCAGTGGAAATGTCGCTAAAAGAAAGCTGAGGAGACATTGGACTTTCAACTGGAATTGCATTATTATTTGAATTCTTATCAGATTGTGATTTGTTATTATTGATACTAATTAGATCATCACATTTCTGCTCTTGTTTTTGTTGATTGGAGTCTTGCTTTTGTTTTAGCCTTTTTTTCAAGTGGGTATGCCAAACATTCTTTATCTCATTGTCTGTTCTTCCTGGCAATTTCGCAGCTATTGCTGACCATCTGCGCAAAATGGAGCAAAAGTTGTTTTAGAAATAGATTCAAAATTGAAGTGTCGGTGCATTAGTAATTATATAGTATTTGTTTAAAGACTAGGATTACAATTAATAAAGAAATTAATCTGAATTATTCTTCTTTCAGAATTTGAGAATCCATAGTAATAATGGTATATGCATACCTATTTCCAAGCATTTCATGCAACTTGAATATAGTTTCTTCTTCTTCCGTAGTAAAGTTTCCTCTCTTAATGTCTGGCCTTAAATAATTTATCCATCGAAGTCTGCAACTCTTCCCACATCTTAATAAGCCTGCAGAGAAGAAATTTTTTTTTTTTTGCAAACATAAGCCCACTAATATACAGTCACCTTTCATTTCGAACAAGTGTTGCTTATGTTTTTCAATATATACACATGTATTCTTTTGCACTAGATGCATATCTTAATTTGAATAAGATTTCAAGTTTAAGTTCCTGTGTCTTCCCTATCTTGTAAATTAACCAAGAAATGGAATAGATGGAACCCAAATAGGGTTAAGGAAAGAATAATTACCAGCTTGCTTAGGCAGTGCACGCCAATTGGTATGGCCAAATTTTTGAATATGAGAAATCAAAATCCTATCTTCTTCAGGAGTCCATGGCCCTTTCTTTAATCCCATCTTCTCACAGCAAGGAGCCCTTCCCATCTTTCTTTACACAGTGTACTATCTCTCTATTTCTCTCAAAATTAAGAAGAGTATTGGCTTGAAACTAATATGCATAGCCGACCTTGTAGGGCTATTTATATATATTCTCCACAATCAAGCCAAGATTGGATGTATCTTATTATTGTTCATTATTCATCTTTGAAGAAAAGTCGAAGACCAAGAAAAGGCATCTCTGTTTCTCTCTCCCTCTCTCTTAATTATTATATTCAAATTCGGCAATATTAGCAAGTTCCTCGAAGGAGTGTCTCTTTGCCTTTCTCTGTCTCACACGCACGCACAAAAATAAATAAATAAAGATTAATTAGGTTAAACTAAACAATAATCTAACGAGTGAGAGTTTAGAGTGAGCAATTGTCAATTGATGGTCATATTAAAGACTGGTAAAAGTACACCAGAGCAACTGCTATCAGACAAAAAAAATATATATATATCAATACCAAATTACATTAATAATTTATAAGCAAACGATGCTAACAGGTTTTGAAGCAGCCGAAGTATATTAACACGTTTTCTAAATCTAAGGTAGTGTTTTAGTAAAATTAAAAATAAAATTTTAAAAATTTTTGAAGTGTTGAATGAAATAGGAAATATAATTTTTAAATCATAAAAATTTATCACTTATTTTATTTGGTTGATATTATAAGTTAAAAATTTTGATTTATTATTATAAATAATTTTTAATTTAATTATGTACATTACTTAATAATTTAAAATGATTAAATATTAAAAATTTTAATTTTAAATACTTAATGATATAATCAAATACCACTCTCCAGCAATTAAATATATTAATAAGAGCACATTCAATCTAAAATTTTTTAACATTTTCGTTTCTCATACTTTAATAATTTTTAAGGCGAAAAGTGAGAGAGGATTTGTATTGTATGTCAGTAATTATGTTCATAAGTTTGAGTAACTGTCCAGTCCGCTTAAGCCAGCTCTAAAAAGTGCATGCTTAGGCTTTTTTTTTTTTTTTTTTTTGGAGCTTGCTCGGGCGCGAATTTAAAAAAGCCAAATTATTTTTTGGACGAATTTGAAAATATCATTTTTTTAAGATTCATCTGAAAAGTCTAACTCGCACAAAAAATTTAAATATAAAATATTATATATTTTTATATTGAAATCGGATTTGATCAAAATAATAAATTCATATGATCATATTAGATTAAACTCAAAGTTAAGCTTAAAAAATCAATTTCGATTAAGCTCCATCCCAACCCGACTCATAAACTGTTCTATTCATTAAGTATGTTTCTAGACAAATTAATATTGTCCGGATATTTACAAATGGGCATGAGATTTTTTTTTTTATTTTGTCAATGTAAATATAAAAAAAGATAGATATTTAATTGTATTGTAATTAAATTGTCAGGGTATTTACAAATGGGTGCGAGAGATTTTTTTTTTTTTAATTTTATGGATATTTAATTATATATTTGCAGGTCTAGTTTAATAGTTTATAGATATTTTGAGAAACTGTTGAGTGCATTTTATATCAATAAATATAGGGAATTCACCTGAATTATTCAGTCTTACTATATTATGTTGAACTGAATAGTTTACTATTTCACAGAGTTAAATTTAGATTTTAATATATATCTAAAAAATGAAAGAGAGTACGGCAATAAAAGACTTAACTGAGTCAATTTGGTCAAAGAACTCATTAGCCAAATGAGAGGGCCTCAGACTCGGAGGAACACACAAGTGGGCACACGTAATTTGATTTTTTCTAAGGATCAAATCATCAAAAGCAAGTGGTAGTGATATACGCATTAAATCGACAAAATTAATTTGCAAGCGGTAGTCATTGGATATATATATATATATATATATATATATATATATATATATATATATATATATATATATATATATATATATATATATTTCACTAGAACTGATAAATACCATTAAAATAAAAGGATATTACATATTCATTGAAATTGCATATCAAAAGCAATAATTTTCTTCCAAACAAAATTAATCCACGAAAACTCAAATAAAATGTAATCAAATAAAACCAAAACTATTCACAAAATAATATTATTATTAAACCTCAAGTATCATCATTCAAAATAAGTTGATGGTCCTAAAATAAGAAAGAAGAAAGAGAAAATTTTCTAGCAACTGGCTATTATCCTCTTACCATTTAAAATACTTGTGTGAAAACTCAAACTAAGGCAAATCTTTACTATTCCACTATTATTAGAATGTATTTGAATTGATATTAAATTCAAAATATTAGATCTGACGTTTCATTATTGGAATGCTTGAAAACTCTTAAATTATTCTTCAAAACTGAAGGAAATATAGTAGATTTGAAATTTTTTTCGCACGTTGATTTTCATTAACTCATTAGAAATATAAATCTTTATTCTAAATTTTTACTTTTTTTTTTATTAAAATTTTAATAATCAATATTTTGTTATTTAAGTATAAAATGAAAATAAATTTCTCAAATAAGTATTATAAAATCTTATTGGTCAACTTTTAAAATTATCATAAAATAATATTTATATAACTTAATTATTAAATTCACTTTAGTTGTCGAATTCAATTTAAATTAAATTTTCATATGAAAAACATAAAAATTCAACGAAAATATAATTATACACAATAAATATTATCTAAATTATATAATTGTGCATGCTTAATACAATTAGAATAATGACATAAATTAATTATAAATTCTATGTAAATATATGAATGTGTTTTAAAAGATAATGCATACATAATATTGAAATAAAACTCAAACATATCTAAATAAATTATTTTTTACAATTTTAAATGATATTTTTATATTCAACAATATGTTAGATAAAAGAAAGTAAATAAATTGGTAAATACATTTTATTATAATTTTCTATTTATTTTGTTATCATTATGTTAACTAATTATTAATTATAAGTTGATTTTCATATTAATATTTTGTACATTATTATTTTCTTATAATTTCAATGTAGGTTGTAAGTTTTTATTAATTTTGATAAATTTTGATTTTTTTGACATATTATATCTTAATTTATATTCATCTAGAAAATATAAAATCAATAATAATCTTTTAACATACTTTTATAAATTTAATATCAATATTAATTTAATATTAATTATATACAATTGATATACCATATAATATTATATTATATTATGTGATATCATATTATATCATAAACCCAAAAATATCTATTTAATTATTGTATCACATGAATACTTGTAAATATTATAAATTTAGTATTACAAATAATAACAATAACATATAATCATTAAATTAAAAATTTTATAATTTGAATTTCCTATTTAATTAATTTGGAAGAATGATTAATTAATCTCTTATGTAATAAAAATTTTAAGTAAATTTAAATGTTTATAAAATTATATTTAAATGTTTATAGAATTACAAACCAATTAATTTTTTTTATAAGAATACATTATTATAAATAGAAATTTTGATATTTGATAATAAAATAATTATTTTGCTCATTGTTGTTAAATAAACTCTCAATTAGTTCATCTTCTTTTTCTGTTGCATTTTCTTATAGAATCAAAATTAATTTTTTTAATCTATAAATTATTTATAATGATTAAAATAATTAATTTTAAAATTTATAATAGGACAAAGTAATAATTTATAAAATAAAAGTCAAATTAGAATTTTTCTAACTTGTTAATATTCGAATAATTAAAGTCAAAAAAATTCTCGAATTTCTAAATATTTGAAAAACTGATTTTGCTCATTGTTGTTAAATGAACTATTGATTAGTGCATCTTTTTTTTTCTATTGCGTCTTCTCATAGAATTAAAAGTAATTTTTATAATATACAAATTATTACTAATGATTAAAATAATTAATTTTAAAATTTATAATAGAACAAAGTAATAATTTATAAAATGAAGTCAAATTAAAATTTCTCTAACTTCTAAATATTTGAAAAAATTAAAAAATATAAATTATTCTAATTGAATTCTTTTTTATTTGAATTAAATATAATTAACTATACATTGAATAATAATTATTTTATTCTTTCTTTATTCTAATTAAATTCATCCTTTCTTTATTTAAATTAAATTATAATAACTATATAATTAAATTTGCAATATAAGTAATTGTTTTATTTTTTCCTTATTCTAATTTAATTTATCTTTCTTATTTAAATTAATTATAATTAGATATTAAATATAATTAATTATATATTAAATAATAATTTTTTTATTTCTTTATTCTAATTAAATTCATGATTTATTATTTAAATTAAATATAATTAGATAATTATATTATTTAATTAATAAATTATCATATTATTCATTATAAATGTGTAATTAAAAAGAATTTAATGAAGAACACTTATGTAAATGTGCTATGTCTCCTTTCCATATATATATATATATATATATATAACCATTTCGTCGGTTCTTAAAATGAAAAATACTTTTAAAATGAAAAAAACTTGGGAATAAATTTAGGTAGAGAATTATTAATAGCAGTAAATTACTATTCAGACCTTTTCATTTCCATTTTTAAATATTAACAAAAGCACATGACGTTTGGCGATGATGATTGCATCTGGGAAGTTCACATTTGTTGACTTTTTGTGCTGTTTGAATAACATGTGACGAGTCAAAGAAGTTAAGTGCGTTTATATTAGAAATTGAACCGCGCGATATAATAAAAGAAAAATATAGTCTCAGACATACAAAAAAAAGTTAGATCAAATAAACATAAACTAAATAAAAAATAAACCACCATAAGCCAAAGAAAATAATAATAAAAAATTAACTAACTTACAGAAAATTAAATATTTTATAGAAGGTTATAAGCAAAATATTTCATAACTTTCCCAAGACAACTTTCCAAAAATAATTATGTCCAATTATCATCTTTAATCTTTAAAAGTTGTTATCTTCATAATATTCTACACAGGAAGCACATCTGCACATGCATGTTGCTTCTCTGAAAATCGCTTTCAGTAACCATGCATGTAGTACTGCATTACTGAATCGGGTAGTAAAATTTTGATTGAAGCTTGCAATGATTCTATTGAAGACTGTCAGTGGGAGATTTGTGCTGTTATATCTTCTATTAGAGAGCTTAGTCAGGAGTTTGTTTCTGTCCATTTTGTTTGGGTCTGTTGGTTAGCAAATCAAGTTGCAAATTGGGTAGATATTGCAATGTTAAAAGGGCATCTTATCCCCTGTCCGGATTGTTATGCAGCCTCCTAGGCTTAAATATTATTTTAATTAAATATTTAAAAATAAAACTATTTTGAAAAGAGTAATGTTGAATTAAAAAAAATTTTGTATCTAGGAAAATTTAAATTTTATTAAAAAAGATTTGTTCCTCTTCTCTATAGAGTTTATAAAAATAAATATAAAAATTAATAAATAATATTTTACTTTTAAAAATTTAAAAATAATTTAAAAAATCAATAAATATGAAATGCTAATTTACTTTTGCGAAGTTTTCTTAAAATATACATGAGCATAGGAAGGCATTAATACAGTTAATCATAAAAATAAAGATAAAAATAAGAGTGCTAAAAACCTTTGGGAGAGTGCCACACCTTCCAATTATATTTAATTATAATCATTATTACTCTCCCCATTACATTTCAATAATCATGTAAAAAATGAATTACATCAATTAAGATAATGATAAGTGATTATAAATTTTATAAAAAATTCATAGTAATTACTTTTTTTCAAGAACGTTAAAAAAATGAGTAAATTAATTAAAATTAGAGAGATTTAATAAATAAGAGGAAATTTATATTTTTTAAATTAATATTACTTTAAATTTATAAAAGCGACACTTGAAATGAAATATAAATTTCTTTTTAAAGCAATACTTAAAGTGGAACGGAGAAAATATCATTTAAATAATATATCAAAATCTTTATATTTTACTTATCTAATTTATTTTTATATATATTTATTTAATTTTATCTAAATTATCAATTTTTTTTTGCCAAATTATCAAATTATTAGATTTTAAGGTCATTGTTAGAAAAATCCTTTTCGTATTATTAAATTCAAACTCATTTCCCCTCTCTTTCTGTACATAGTCTTTGGTAAATGTAGACTATACGTCATGTCAACACCATTCAATTAATTTAATTTGTACCAACTGCGAATTTCTCAGTTTGAAAACAAAATTTTATAGTACATATTTAAGAAAATTTTATTGAATTTAAAAAAAAAAAACCAATATTTTGTTTTTTTAAACTCCCTTTCATAAATTTAAGCATATTAACTAAAGAAAATATTTTCGTACAAATTATAGATTATAAATTATTATTGAATAAATAGATTATATGAAACAACGTAAAGACAATGGCTTGCAACAAATGGATGTTATAATATAAAATGGCTTAAATTATTTTGGTTAAATTATCTATTTTATTATAAATCATTCATATTTAATTTAACGTGTCCATAAAGCAGTTTATTTTGAAAATTAGGAACAACAAAATCTTGTATTAATTATCCCTATTTCATTGATTGATTCATAAAATAAGACTTGGATTTTTAATTTGTAAATATTTTTACTTTTTTTTTTTTTTAATTAAGTGCTGAGCACACCTACATATACTAATTTATTTTCCATTCAAGCTCTATTGAAAATTAACTTAATTTAACACTAAACCATAGTGGCTATTTAAAAAATTATACATTTTTTTTAATATATTCACTTATTTTATAGGTTGCTTGGTCAAGGAGAAATACAAGTTGAAGTAAACTAATTAGTGTAATTCATCGTTGTTTTTAGTGATGATTATTATATATATATATAAACACTAAATCACGTGCTCCCACTATGGCATAATCTATAATAACAGACTTTGTCATTTTCGTTAAAAAATAAAAAGAAAGAAATAAACCATCATTAATTGGCTGCTAGCTTAATTAATTTTGTTTACATGGCTGCTTTTACCAGAAGATGCTTTGTTTCCTATTTAGCCTTATCTCACAAAAGTCATCTTTTATGTTTTTTTTATTAGTAACTCCTAATTACTTTTTTTTTTTTTTCCAAATAACTCCTAATTAAGTTAATAAAGAGGGGTTTGGCTGCTATGATAAAAATGCCTTTAGGTAGGTAATTATTTCGTACCTATAGCAAAAATTATATCGTTAATATCTAAACTTTTTAAAATTTACTATATTAATGTTTGAACAATTTTTTTAATGTAATAAATTTTTTAACTTTTAAAAATAATATTTTATAAGTGTTTTTAGTAATTTTTCTATTATTGAAGTGATGATTTATAACTCTAAAATATCTAAAATTAGGGAATGATAAGAACAAAAAAATAAGATTTTAAATAGAGTTAGAGAGTTGCGAATCAAGATAAATTAAAATTGCAAATTAACACCTCAATGACCAAAAAAAGTTAAAAATATTTATGTGAGATTATTTTTAAAAATTGAGAAACTCGTTAAATAAAAAAATTATCCAATACTAAAGAATATATTTTAAAAAAATTTAGATAACAATAATATATTTTTTTCCTATATGAAAATTTTATTTAAAGTTCTCACTTTTTATATTATAAGGAAAATAATACACCACTTAATTATTAGGTTTTTATAATGATGACATTTTAAATATTAAAAAAAGGTAATAATAATAATATAGGTTGCACAAAAACTCTCGAGAGATTGAATTTTTACATTTCGAAAAAATTTCTTAACTGAAAACTCACTAATACTTGCCTAAAATGTTTTTGATATCTTTTTGTAATTTAAAAAGTTGGAAACTCATTTTCATAAACAAGAATCAGTTTTCACTTTTTTTTTTTGGAAAAAAAAAAAAAAAGCCAGCTTGCCCTTATGAGCTCCTAAACAACAATATCAATTCCCAACTTTATTTCTCCTTATAATAATAATAATAATAATAATAATTGTTAGTATTATTATATTAATTATTATTATATATATTTATAAATTATTATTATTTTTAGTATTTTTTGTATAAACTTAAAATTATAATATATATGGTTTCAAAAAAAAGTATAACATATATTTATAATTATTAAATATGTATTTATAAATATACCCCTATATTTTTTTATATTTACATATTTCCTACGTTTTGTATCATATTCTATATTTTTTGAAATTGTCGTTTCTATATTTTCATTTTCCCGTTTTTCCATTTTCTATTTTTTTTCCATGCAACCTAAATAATAATAATAATAATAATAAAATAATAATAAAATGAAATAAAGGAGCAAAAGCTTTATTTGCATGGCATGTTTACATCAATCTTTGGACAGAGTACTACTTAAAGGTTCAATGTCGTGCTTTAATGGGTGTTGAGGTGAAAATTATTTCATTTAAGATATGAAGAGTCCATGGTATGTAAGTGAGAAAAACATATAGACAACGAAAAAAAAATATCAGGAGCTCTTTAGGGTTAACTCAATCAAAAATCTCTGACATTTAAGTTAGTATGCTTAAATTAATAGGTTTGAAAATAATGGAATTTGAAGAAAAAAGAACCAGTCTCTTATTGATTCTTACAGAGAGTTTTTAGTGAAAATTAACTTACTAACATGAGTGAGTAATCTTTTGTTTTATAAGTAAGTAATCTTCTCTTTTATATATAGTGATTCAATTAAGCCGACGAATTATAATAAAGGAATAGGTAGCAATATTTTAATTGTTGAGAGGAGAGGAGAAGTTTAAATTGCTAGGATAAACAACCTTTTTT
Organism: Reutealis trisperma; assembly: GCA_947687605.1. Taxonomy (NCBI): domain Eukaryota; kingdom Viridiplantae; phylum Streptophyta; class Magnoliopsida; order Malpighiales; family Euphorbiaceae; genus Reutealis; species Reutealis trisperma. Next base: position 5,233,402 of record CANTUT010000019.1, on the reverse strand, counting down.
TTATTAGTCTCCTGACACTATATATGTACTTGAGTACTAATGAGGGACGATGTATTTGGCGTGTCATATCCATTGTCTTATTCTAACATGAGTCACCTTTATTTAAAGTGAAGATATCATTAAAACTTTTTGTTTGAGAAGAATTCAACGAACTACTTATATATGAATTGAAGGATTTTTGTGAGAGATTTGAGTTTTTCAGAGTTTGGATTCGAGTCTTTCTATTATCAAATTATTTGGAGCTCGCAAGTATGTTCAAATAAAATTGAGAACCTTAATAATTAATTTGCTTAAGGGCTAAACCCATTTATCACATAGATGAGATACTTTTTTTTCTGACTATTTTTAGTTTAATTCAATATAAATAAGTTGTTTTTATCTCGCATTAATAGACTTTAGTCAAATAAGTGCTCCAAATTATATATAATTCGTAGCTTTGTGGTTGTAGTTATATTTTATATTTTTAAACAAATAAAAATAGAGGTGTATTATTTAAAAAAGCAACTAAGAATGACTAATTTTATTTGTATACAACTTGACATGAAAAAGGAAGTTTTACTTAATTTTTTTTTAATGATTTTATATGGACTAAGTATGAAGTAAAAATCAGGTTTTATGTAGGCAAAATTAGTACATCGGATTGCAGTATTAATATTTGACAATAAAACTTTTTGGTTTAGTTATAAGATTAAAATTGAGGTATTGGAAGTTCGTAAATTTAAATTTTAAATATATTTTTTATTTATATTGTGTTCTACTACTATATATGGCATAAAATATTCATTGATTAAAAAAAAAAAAAAAAGACTACAATAATACTCTATGGACTAACAATAATTAGCCGACCTTTTTTCTTTTTCTTTTTATTTTTCCTTAAAGAAAGCTCCTATTTGTCACCTCTTTTTGTTTTCTTCCATAATTTTTACTTTTTCTTTAAAAAAAAAAAAGAATATTCAGACTTATATAATAATATCTTGTAATATACAAGACAAATATTTACTCATTCAACTATTATATAATTCATCCATCTTTTTTTATTATTTTAAATATAGTAAAACCTTTAGAAATTAATAATTTTGGATCTATACGAATTCTATTAATTTTTTTTGCATTGAAAATTCTATTAATTTAAACAAGTATTAATTAGTCAATAATAATTTATTAATTTACCGATAGTATGTATTTATAATTTAAAATAATTTCCATTTAATCAAATAAAAATTTATTTTATTTTTAAAAATATTAATTATTCTATTAATAAAATGAGGTTAAAAGTTTAAAAAATATAAATCAATTCATATTTATTGGATTTGCAAATAGAATTTAATTGTATTAACGTTTTCAATATAACTGATATTTATATAACAATAAACTCATATTTTTTTAAAAAATATGATATATAATTTTAGTGGATTATTAATTTATGATATAAATGGATTAAGAGATTATGTAAGAGTTTCAAAAAATTATTAATTTATTATTTTATCAAAATTATTAATTATCTTATTAGTCTAAATTGACAGAAAATTTATTATTTAATAAAAATTATTAATTTATCAAGTAGTAATTAATTTACTGTATAATTTTTTTTTTTAACTTGAATAAAATTCAAATGATTGGAGAGATGAGCTCTCAATTAGCCGTTGGGATAAGCAAGCTCAATGCAATGAATAATCGCCAAATTTGCAGCAGCAACGAGAAGGTGAACGCCGAATGTCTTATGTCTATTAGCATTTGTTTGCGTCAAAGTCCATTTTGTAGGCTAATGTCCATCAAATATGATTGCGATATAAAATCAATGTAATATTTACTATATATCTCTTCAAAAAAAATGTAATATTTATTATAAATGCATACTCTTTAAAAAAAATAGATAGAAAAAATTAGCAGGCAAATAGCTCTCACTTAATTTGGGCAAAATCTCCTTTCGAATTTCATTTTTCTGACATTATAAACCCAAAAATATAAAAAAATATTATCTTACATTTTCGAAAAGAAATACTATGTACAATGCAAACTATGTCTATTTGGAAATAAAGGCACCATATAAGATTTTATGATGTATAAAAAATGGATAGGTTACTTATCTCTCAAAACACAATAATTATATTATTGACTTGTATCATAAGTCTAGAAATAATCATAAATAAAGAGTCTCACTTTCAACAATCAAAAGTCTCCAATACTAATAATGGAGCCATATTATATGGTCTTATTAAAATTTTCAAGAACTCTACTAATTTATATAAATTTTGCATATGGCTTCATTAAAATTTTTAAATTGACTCCGCTTAAATCGTTAAATATTGTATAGTTCTATTAAAATGCTTTGCAACTCCTAAATTATTTATAAATTTCATATTTTACTACAACTAAAATATATAGTACAACCCACCCAAAATGTTGATATGCCTTTAAATTTACTTTATTTTTATTTTTCTAACTTAAATATTTGAAAATTTTTATATGTTATATTTGTATTTTAAGTTTTCTCTTTTTTCAAATTATATTATGACCCCATCAAAATTATTAATATATCCATTAATTTTGCTTATTTTTGACTTTTAAATAATAATATATTTATTTCAAATAACACAATAAATTTACAAAATTATTTTTAAGATCATTTTAAAAAATAAAAAATATATAATTTAAAATTTTTTATCTTTGCTTTTTGTATATCCATTACTTTGTACAATTAATAATATGTACTTCTAAATAAATTATAGTTCATACAAAAATAAATATAAATTTAAAGTTTATAATAATTTATACCAAAAAATTTTAGTGTTTTGTGACCCATTTGAACAAAATTTCTGGCTTTGCCATTGCTCAAATATTTCTTTATTCATGAATGTGAATACTTAAAAGAAAGTTGTTGAGAGTTTTTACTCTGTTTTTTAGGTCTTCAAATTTAATATTCTATATAGAGACATTATATTTCTAATAGGATATATGATAACCTCTCAAAAAATTGAGAATTTATCTAAATCCTTTTAGAGTTTTATAAATTGAGAATTTCTCTAAATCCTTTTAGAATTTTATTAAATAATATTTTAATTATATTATTTATTTACACTAATTAGGGAAAAAGTTAAAAAGTATTTTGTGATATCGTGCATTTACAAACAATAGTATATACATATATATATATATATATATATATATATATATATATATATATATATATATATATATATATATATATATATATATATATATAAATCAAGGTTTGTGATTTTCTCCATTAGCATATAGAAGGTCAAACGCCTAACTCTATCGATTTTCATTATTTTTTCTTTTTTATTTTCTTTTTATTTATTAATTTGTTTTAGTATCTTATTTTCTAATTTTTATGCCTTAATTTTAATATTTAATAAGCGGGGCTCCTTTTACTGTAAAATTATTTTTTTATCAGTATAATAATGTCATGTCAGCATAAAATTAATGGAGTTAAATACTGATGGACTTTTTATATGCTAACAAAATATCCCACAAATCTCGATTTGCAAAAATAAAAAAAAAATTACAAACTCCTATTTACAAATATGTAGAACCACAATATACTTTTTGAACTTTCTCCTAAATTTTATTCCTTAACTAGTTTATTGGCTAACCCTTTTTTAGCTTTCCTCTTTATTTTATGTAAATGATAGATTATTTCTAATCTTCTATGGCTAATCTCCCAAAATAAATAAATAACTAAAGGATGTGTTTGAAATTGGTGTTAAAGAATAAAAAAGTATTTTTAGAATTTTTTTTAATTTAATTGATTAATTTTTATTATTTTCTATAAACTACTTTTTTAAATTTGTTTTTACGAAAAGTATCAATTTACTTATTTATATTTAAAAGTTATTTTAAAAAATAAATTTTTAAAAAAATAAAAAATTTTATTGAAAAATGTTTTTATCGAACTCAATGTCAAATGATCCCTTAGTAGGTTGTGGGTACCATATTATATATATACAACAACTTAAAAATAATTACTTTTCTTTAAATTTTTGTAATGATTCTTGCATTATGTTTTTTTTTTTTTTAAAATATAAAATAAAGAAATTATTAGAACATTGAAAATGAAATACATCAAATGTTATATCAACATATTAAGAATATAATCTCACATTGATTAATTGCAACCGTATTAGATTTTTAATATAGATTTGAGAGAACTAATTTTAAAAACTAACTATCAAGGTTGATAAATCCATTTCTATGTTAATTATTTAATATATTTGTAATTAATCAATGTCGAAGATAATTTTTTATTAAGCCAAGTTGACACTTATTATTCATGATACGAACTGAATTATTTAAAATAAACCCTCAATGGGCAAGATAATAAACCCTATCCGAGTAATACAATTGAAACAAATTCTCCACAGGCAGAAAATTAAAAAAAAACCATCCGCAAGCAAGAAATTAAAATCCTAGTTCAAATTATGATAAAATATGAGATGACACAAGAATTGATTAAACTCTGATACCATATTAAATTTTTTATATAGATTAAACTTTGATACCATATAAATTAAATTTTCAATTTATTGCCCATAGAGGGTTTCTTTTAATTTTTTACCCGTGAAGAGTTTCTTTTTAATTTTTTATCCATTGAGAGTTTTTTTTCAATCTCTTACCTGTTGAGGGTTTATTTCAATTGTCTTACCCGTAAAAGGTTTATCATCTTGTCCTTAGATGGTTTCTTTCAAACAACTCAATTCATATCATAAATTGCAAGTGTCAACTAATTTAATAAAAAATTATCTTCGCTCAGTTGACACTTAAGGAGAACTATTAAAAATATAATATCATATTAATTAATTACAAATATATTAAATAATTAATATAAAAATAGACTAATCAACCTTAATATTTTAAGATTGATTCTCTTAAATTTATATTCAAAATTTAATAAAACAATAATCAAGTAAAGTGAAAAATGCATCAAATACAAGAGGAACAACCGCATTAATTTGGCATTATAATATAAGTATGTTATAATCACTGAATTATTAATTTAATAATACGAATAAAACGATAAAATAAAATTAGATAGCCTATCTTTATCAATCCATTTATAGAGCAATAGGAAGCACGTGAAATGGACGAAAAAAAAAATATTTGACTAGTAATAATACTGTCTAGCTCTAAGAGTACGGTTCAAGTATACTCAAACTTAAAAGTCAATGTATTTATTAAACTTTTAATAAATTGGGCGTTGTAAGAGTTACAGATATTTATATTTCTTATCACTAGTCACGTATATTTCATTACATATATTTAAGATATATTCTAATTTTGAGCTGGTTTCGTTCAATATTGTATCGAAAATTTGACTATTCTCTTCAATTTCCATGTGCATTTAAACTAAGACTGATAATTTTTGACACAATCTAAATAAATAATATGACATTGACATATATTTAAAATTATTTGTATTTAGAATAAATAAATTTAGGTTATAAACATATTAACTTATTTTTGACACGAAAAAAATAAATTTAAATGATTGATTTGTCTAATCTATGAGTAATATGATTAAACACATTTATTTAAACATGTTAATAGATTAACATGTAATACGTGATACGAATATATATATAAAAGTATTTTGTTATTTATAAAGATTCAAGTATACCATTTGAGCATTTTATATTTAAAAATATATTTTTTGAAATTTAGATAATTTTTTATTCAACAAATATATGTTTTAAAATTTGATTTATTAAACAGATTATACGAATCGATCCATGTAACCTAATTAATAAATATATTTTTATTTAAATTTGATATTTTGACACGATTAATTAAACAGATTGTATTCGAATTAATCATTTCTATATTATATATGTGTTTCGATAGGATACTATTATATAAACATGAATTGACTGCCCCATATTTAAACAAGACAAAGCACAAATTATCCAATAAAAAGTATAAAATTTGTTTAATTAATTACTACACGCACTTGATGTATACTTAGTTCACCAAGTCAAAAGAGCATTGTGATTATTTATTTATTTTTTTGAAAACTCCATTAAAGAAGTACTAAAACTTGCAAATTGGAATTAATTAATCTCATTTTTTACTAAATACAAGTTTAATTTTATCCATTGATCATGAGTCATTTTCACTTTTTTTTATTTTTTATTTTTATGACCATTGGCTTCAGTATTGCTTAATTACTGTATTGTGATTTGGACTTATTAAGTAATTGGGAAATTGATCTCATTAATGAATTAGGAATTGAAAATGCATTGTTTGACAATCTTGAAAATTTTCAGATGGATGCTATATTTTCGTGATGTTTTGAATCAGAATTTTTTTTTTTTTTCTGGGGCTAAACTTATTAAAAAAATCAATTAATAAGGATAGACAGAGTAGATGCAAATTCTCTTCAAAACTATCATAAAAAAACCAAAAAATTGAAATAATAATTAATTTTGTATTAATATAAATATGAATACATTAATAGCAAAAAAGAAATGTAAAGTTTGACAAAATAAATAATAAAAAGGTCCATTCCTTTTTGTTCATTCAATGTGTTTTTCATGTTATAGGTTTGACGGTAACTCCAATATCTGGAAATTGGGAACAGCAAATCAATATTGTTGAAACACATTTAAATCTAATTGACAAAAATTGGCACTTGAGCTACTTGTAGATGATCATGATATAATATTCTTTGAATAATACTACATAGTACAGATTGCTTTGGTGTCACAGTGACTTATTTTTTATTTTTGCAAAGATATTTAATATAAAGAGTCAATCATTAACTTTTTTTTCAGATTTTTTGATATATATTTTTCAAAATTAGTAATTATAATTTCTGAAATTTAATTATTAATTACTTAATATTTTAGTCTTTAATTAAAATTATAAATTTTTTTACCAAACATTACCCTAATTTTTTAATTAGATTGCACTTTGATACCTAAAACTTTAAAAATCTTATTGTACTTTAATCTCTAAATTATTATATTTAAAACACTTTAACTCTTCAATTATTGTAATAAAAGGATTATTAATGCAAATATCATAGCTTTATATATATATATATATGATGCGTTTAAAGACGATTATGATTTATTTATTCCTTATTATATGATGCGTTCAAATTTCATTAATTTGTGTCAAATTTTTAGCACAACTTATATCATCAATTATTATCTTCATGCTTTATTAATAAAAATATGATACATTAATGGTGAAATATATTAAATAAAGATATATTAAGAAATTAATAAATTAATTACCATTTAAAAGAGGGAAACAATTTATAATTTGGATAAATGAAAAAATAATGTAATTCTATATTTTTCTAAGGGAGGGAGTATGTTTTTTAATTTAATTTGAGTTTCAATTAATTAAACAGGCGTTGGGTGGAAGAATTTAAGAAAGTGCGTTATTGTTATGACGGTCGTTCACTGGAGCTTTGGTCACGGGCTCCCATGTCATCGGGGACTTTTAGTCGCTCCATCTCTGACATCACTTTAAAAAGAAACAACATTTTTCAAATTTAAGATCGATCTCTTGTTATTCTTTTCCATGTTCTTACTAGATGATTTAGGAATTTACCAATTAATTAGATAGTTATAGTCTGCATTTTGTTTGGGTTTATTTTATTTTTCTATCATTTAAATATAAAAAATAATTTTTAATTATTTTTCATAATTTGTGAAAATAAATTTCTTTGATTATTCATTTAAATTTTCATATATTATTTCATGTTGATTATAATTTTATGAATTATGATTAAATATGTACTTATAAAATAATTTATTATTTTTGTTTTTTTAAATCAAATTTATTATTTTTGTTAGACTTATGTTAATTATTAATTACTTTATTATATTTATCATTCACTACTCTTGGGCATGTAACTTATATTTTTTAAAAAAATTTAAATATATGTGAACTATTATTATTATTAGAGTTATATTAACAAGTGCCCCTAGATACTTGTTAAGTATTTAATATGAATATTTTATTTAATGAGTTGTGTTCTTAACGCTTATTAAATATTTAACATAATTATTTTATTTAATATATTGATTACACTCTTAATGAAATTTCTTTTTTTCAATACCAAATATAATTAGTTAATTTTTTCTTTTTTTAATCTCTTAATGAAGTTAAAAATATATATATATATATAGAAAATTGCACTTTTTCTACTAAAAAAATTCCCTCAATTTTTTTTTTAAAGAAAATTCCCTCTTATCGTATTGTTATAACTGGAAACCACTCATAAAATAAAAAAAAATATATATTAAATTTATATTAGGTCAAGATTACACTCTTTTTGTTAAAATTTTTTTTCTCATTTTTCTTTAGTTTAGTGTTAAAATTCTATATATTGATATAATATTTCCTTTGTTGCATATAAGATAAAAAAAAGTTTACAAAGAGACGAAAAGAGGAGGATTGAAGAGGGAAAATACTTAGAGAAAGATTGAAGAGGGAAAATACTATAAAAAATGGGAGAGAATTTTTTTTTTAATAAAAAGAGTGCAATTGTGTTCCAATGTAAATTTTTTTTTTTTTTTTGCTTGATGAGTGGTTCCCAGTTATATTAATAATATAAGAGGAAATTTTTGAAAAAAAAAAATGAGGGAATTTTTTTAGTAGAAATAGTACAATTTTCTATATTTTTTTTACTTCATTAAGAAAGAAAAAATTATTTAATTAAATTTGGTATTGAAAATAGAAAATTTTATTAAGAGTATAATCAATGCATTAAATAAAATAATTGTATTAAATGCTTAATAAGTGTCCAAAAACATCAACTCATTAAATAAAATAATTATATTAAATATTTAACAAGTGCTTAGGAGGCACTTATTATTATTTTTATTAAATTTTAATATTATCTTTTTAGCTTTAGATATTAATATTAAAAAAATTGTGGATCAAGTTTATTATTTGTATATATAGGTCAGTTGAAAAATTAGTTAAAAATATTAACTGTATTATTATTTTTTTTTTTGCCTAAGAAAATATTAAATGCATTTTAGCTTGTATAAATTTTAATTAGAACATACTGTTAAGTTTTTAATATAGATTTAGGATAATCAATATTAAATACTCGCTATTAATATTAGCTAACTATTAAGGTTAGAGAATCTATTTTTATATTAATTACTTAATATGCTTGTAATTAATTAATGTGAGATTAGATTCTTAATAACCCCTTAAGTAGTAATCGGGTAAAAATAATTTTTGATTAAGCCATTTAGTACTTACAAATTTATGATATAGATTGGGTTGATACAATTAAAAGAAACTCTTTAAGAATAAGAATTGAAATTAAAAGAGAAATTAAAATTTCAATCCAAATTATAAGAGAATAATGATAGATATATGGATCATTTCCCGCTCTGATACCACGTTAAGTTTTTAATATAGTTTTGAAAGCTATTAAGGTTCAAAAATTCATTTCTATATCAATCAGCTAATATGTTTATAATTAATCAATGTAGAATTATATTATTAATACATACACATACTTAATAATTTATTAACAATAATTAGATGGCTTCATATAAACTTAGTTTTTGAAAAGTTATTTGATACATGATAAAAAATTTTCGAGTTTTATTTTATATATATATATATATATATATATATATATATAATCATAAAATTAAGATTTTTTGCCACAATGTTTTACCACTTCATTAATTAAAAATCAATTTTTAAAATTCTTAAATTAATGAAGTGGTAAAACATTGTGACAAAAAATCTTAATTTTAGTATTATATATATATATATATATATATATATTCTTTAGCTAATATTTCAACAGAAAAAGGTGTCGTTAGCTTTTTCATGCGTCATTTTCTTGAAAGCATATTATATTTACTTAGACACTTTCATTGAATAATCCATTCCAATCTTTTTTATATTTGATATCTCCATATATACACACAATTACCTACCTAACTGTTATTTTCAATGAGATTTAATTGCTATTACTGTACACCGTTTACGTTAACACTAAAAAATTCACTGTTAGACGGGACGTATGAATCGGCTTTCAACCACCAAATACAAAGAGTTTGAATTTATTAAGTTGAAGAGGCAAATTGAAATTGGTTCAGTAAAATATGTAAAATGTCACATTTTTCAATTTCAATTTGAAAATTAAAAATTATAGCTGATGTTCAACTGTAGAATAGACTCTGCACAGGCGTTGGAGTTCTGTTGCTGGTATGTCCTCCATTTTCTTGGGTGATGCTTGTGGAACTAGTCGTGAGGATTTGTAATATATATATATTTTTTTCGTTTCGCTAGGGCTTTAACCCTTTATCCCATTAAAAAATAATAATAATAATAAAAAAATAATGTTTCATAAAATTAAATATTAAAATATAAAATTTGAGTTTATTTTTTTTTGTGAATGAGGTAACAGATATTGATAATATACAATATGCGTGTTCATGTGTGTGATATAAAAATTAGCGTGATATATTCAGAAATATAAGAATTAACGCGCTTTTTTAAAATTACGATGGTTTTAATATATGTATGTGTTTCTTCTCTGTCCATGTGTGTATTTATATATATATATATATATATATTTCAAACGAAAATATAAAAATTGAATTTTGAATCTTAAATAATATTAGTAATAAAATTCAAAATTATAATGACATTAAAAATTCAATATCTTTTTTTTTATATGAAAACGGCACAAGCCCTAATTAGATCATACAATCCACACATATGCGTCTCCATTAACAAAATGCAGAGAAAACAGCAAATTGATAATATGTATAATTGAATAACTAATTGATTGTCACTTTATTAAAATTTAAGTTAAAGTTTTTAATTTATTACTTTAATAGTGATAATATATATTCAAACATTTACATATATATATATATATATATGAGATCAAGCTTTGGCCCTGGTTAAACTAATTTCTGTCACTATCTTTGTAGTTTCTACTAAGATGAGATAATGAGAATACTTTTCAGTTTGAACTCAATCTCTGTCCACTAGTTCACATGATCGTGAATGGTTTGGTTTATAATTGACTGAATCTAATTCTTAACCTAAGTCTAATTAGTCAATTAACTTGGTTGCTCAAAGTAGCCATTAATTTTTTTAACCAAGTCTAAGTTGGCGGTTATTTTATAAGTAGCCTTTTAATACCAGAAAATTGTAATCTCTAACTCAACCAATCTAATCTATATTTATATATCTACTTTCCATGTGATTTATACATAAATTAGATAAATTTTGAACGTATGGTTATATGTAATTTCTTAATATATAATATTTTTGTTCTAATCTTAGTCTTAATGCTAAAAAAAAGAGTAGACAAAATAATTAACAAAAAAAAAATAAAACATGAAATCAATATGAAAGTAACAAATAATAATCTACTTAAATTTTAATTTGAAAATAAAATTTTTACTATTGAATTTACAATAAAAAAAAAATCTAACCTTAATTATTTTCTTCCATAGTAGGTCTAATTCTAAAAAACAAAAATTATTCGTGAAACTGGAAATATATACAGAGATATCAAACATCAATAAAGGAGATAGATTAATAAAATTATTATTAATCGCACACACAATTTGTTTTAAAAAAATATTGCTTGAAAAATTAATTTATACAAATAAATATATAAATATAAATTAAGCCATTAATATGTAAAAACCAAAAAAAAAAAAAAAACTAAAACTAATTAAAAAATTCATATAAAACACACCATATCTTTGAATGGATAAACAAATATATGAAATATTATTCTTTAATCTGAACAAGTATGAGCAAAACAGTAGTTTTATGATATTAAAAAATAATAAAATAATTAATTTTAATTAAAGATGATATTAACCAAATTTAAGAATAAAAAGGTTAAAGGTTTTTTTTTTATCCCTTATATTAAAAATAAAAATTAATAAAAGAAATAAATACCATTGAAATACATATAAATATAATATACTATATATATATATATAGCAATAAATTATTTAAAAATCATTAAAAAAAATATCACATCGCAAATGAAAGATTGATTTTTTAAACGAATATGAGATATTAATATTGTTAAGCGAACTATAAATATAAAGAAAATTGTTGCTTCATTAGTATTTATAGTGATTAGAATTACAACTTCAATTTCTATTAAGATTTAGATTTTCTTTGATTAAGATACAAAAGATAATAAAATAATAATTTTTAATTATTTTTATATTAGGATTTATATTTTTTTCTTTAATTAGAATATAAAAGATAATAAATTTTTTAGAAATAAAAAATAATAATTTTTTAATTAAAGATAAAAATGAATTAAGATTATATCCTTTATGGGTAATTTTAAAATTTTACCACTTAAAGAATTTTTATATATAATATAGATATTTAAAACCTTACTATATATTGTTAAAACGAAAATTCGCTATTATCAATAGATTGATTGTTTCTCTGTATTTTCCAAAAGGAAAACAAGATTTTTGAGAGCTATTTCCTGCACTTGAAAGAGAGTACTTAGATTTTGTTAATAATTGAAAAGTGCATCATGTTTGAATCTAACTGGAGTGGTGAAGGAATTGAATCAGGAAAAAGAAGAATTCTAGTTATAAGATATCTAATAAATCCATAATCTTAAGAATGAGTTTAAAATTAATTTTTTAAAGAAATCACATCAGCTACTTTAGAATCCTCTTTATAGAATTTATTTTTCAGTTTTTATTATTACATTATAAAAGATATTCCTAATTTAGTATCTCATACCTTGTGTGCTGTTTTTTTTTGAAATAAAGATATCAAATTTCGGTAACTCAAATCAACAGTGAGAACAAAATAAAAGGGAGACGAACACAAGTTTCACGACCAGACCCAAAAATAGCTATCCTTGCAAGTACTTGGACAGCCTGATTCGCAGATCTACAAACATAAGCAAAATTGCAGTTATGCATTGCCAAAGAAAGAATCTTATAATCATGTATGATAAACCCAGCAGCAGACAAATCATTAGAGGAACCATGAAGAGCATTGACAAATTGTGGGTCTTTCTCTGCGATAATGTTGGTGATGCCTAAATTCTTTAGCCAGCTTAAGGCCTCTCTGCAACATTATGTACTTTATTACATAAATAATTTTAACATAAATATTCCTAATCGTCATTTAATATTTTTCACCTTACATAATGATATTAATTTTTTTGGAGATATTAATGTTAATTTATATAAATTAGGAAATAAATTTTCCCTAAATCTACAAGCCATACACGTTGGTACAGAGAGAGAGAGAGAGAGAGTGAGAGATAAAAGGAATGAGGAAATTAGAGAGATAAAAAGAATATATTAGTTGATTTTAATTAATATTTATTTTATTCAATAATTAATAGAATTTAATGAATCCAACTAAACCTCGTTGCTTATTCAATTTGAAATCAATTCTCCCTCCCTTACTTAGCAAAAAGTTACAGAAGTTACAACTCTGATGAAAAATCAAGTACAAAAATAACTTAATGGTGCTAAGGCTTGCTCCGGAATCCACCTATCCTAAAGGATCCTTATTAACAAAATCTAAACAGTAGAACTATCAATACTTTATTACAATACAATTCCTTCTACATCTTGCAGCCTAGAATTTACATTTGTTACAACCTACAAGTTTGTATAAATTACCAAGTTATTACCTCAAACTCATATCAGGATCATCTTCATCATCAAATTCTGCTTCAGTCGATGGTCTGATTTTCTTTACATCTCTTGGTCCCACTGACGTTCTTCCCTTCTTTGGTTTTCCCCTACATAAGGGTTTGCCTGATGTATTAATTTATGAACAATTTCCATAACTCATTATATGTAGAAAAGATTTGATACTTACTGCCCATTAGCAGGTAATATTCCACCCTTAGACCGACCACTACCAATATCAGATCTTCCATCTGCAACAAACAAGAAGATACAGAAAACTAAGTCATCCTATTCTTCTGATGAGCAGAGTAATCAAATGATAACAAAAATAAACCACCCTTACCATCACGTCCAAGTCCAAGTTCTTCTGCCTAAAAGGTTAAGAAAACAAAGCAAACAAAAAAGTCTTATTAAATCTGAACAACTATCTCAACCACATGTACATGTGAGAATCAGTTTCATAGTGGTCATTAGATTTACTACTGCCGAAGGATCACGAAAAGCATAAAAAGTGAGAAATCATAATGTAAAACTAGCTGTTATCCATCTAATCTAGCATGAATGATGGTTCACATTAAGCATAATCAGAGTGAGAAACATTTACAATGCATGCCACAAACACATTAAGAAATACTTAACTACTATTACTGCTGGCACAATCTGTCCAATTGAATTTAGCCTTAAAGTTCTATGTTGTTTCTATACATATATGAGCAAGGATTCGCAAAAGAGGATAGAAAAATAATTTTCACATAAACATTAATCCCATTGTTTCAAAAAATAATAATAATAAATAAAGTTGTCTCATCAATTTTAAAACTCCCTGAAAATAATAATTTGAGTTCCTTTAATCTCTAGCATGATAAACCTATTCACCAATGGTCTCAGCCAGCGCTGGGGTCATACTCTAGGCAAGCTCCATCCGATGTGCATGGAATGCACCATTGACTAATAGCTAAGTAACTGATGCGTATAACTACCTATACAAAAACTGATGCTTATTTACTTGTCAAAATCTCAAAGACCTACCACAAATGTTCATTGAAGGCTCTTGAGCTTAAATAAACTCATACTCTATACAAATAATTTTCATACTACTAACACCTCGAATATTAGCGGAAGACATTAATCTATGAAAGGAAAACATGTAATCTGATTGAGCATTTTCTTCCAAATTTATTCTGTCAGATATAAAATAATGACGTTCATAGATAAAGAATTGGGCCTTTGGAAAACAGTAGCACATAAATCAGTACAGAGTTGATTCTGATTTTTAGCCCTTGCTCATCAATTGCTAACTAGAAACTAGCAAGGTACCAAGATTGAAAGCTCAAACACATTCTTTAAAAGCTGTAACTATAAATTAACATCTGAAGTCATAAAATAAAGGAAAAGGAACCTATTTCCACACTTGTTGTTGAGGCTGCTTCTTAGTTGTGGGGCCACACACCACTACCAATACAGTCAACTTTGCAACATGGAAGAACACATGCTAGTCATGAAAATAACATTTTCCTTAAGTTTCATAACATGTGGCCTGTGCAAAAAATAAGTTGCATAACATGGAAAAGTATGCTACTATGCCAATATGTAGCTGTCTACCATGCACTACAGAATAAACAACTTTGTCATATAGGAATTGGCATGCCTTCCAAGGTTATTCAAGGATAAGGCAATACCAAAACAAGACATTTGAAGAAGACATTATGAAAAGGGGAAATAAAAGTTTCATTACAACCCAAGTCCAACTAAACCAGCAGCCTGTACAACCCATGTGATTGTATGAACTCACCTTCAACCCAAAACCACCCACCAGACTTGCAGCCAAACTAGCCCACTCCTACACTCTAGTGCAGCTATTTTAATCAGGAAGGAAATCATGATTACTAGATTCTAAAAAGCAATGTTTTAAAGTTGAACTGAGACCACTAATTGGAAGTTATTTATCATCACCACCATCCCATATCAATTTTATATCCCTTGGTGGTGTTTGTCATGTTGAAGGATGATGTGCTACAAATTTGTCATGTTGAAAGATGATGTGCTACAAATTGTAATAATCTACCCTTATGCGTTTGTTGAGGCAACAGGACTGAAAGCTGGGCTATTTACTGTTGAAAAGTAACAGAAATTTCAGACCGCAGTCAATCTCCGTGTTCCAAGTCACTTGAGCGTATTTTTGTGGCAAAGTCTATATATTTATAGTTTACAATGGTTAAGCAATGGAATAAAATATGGTGTCAGAAAATAAGAAGAGAAAGAAATTATGAAGCTGCCAGGGTGCCGTAAACAGTCCCCCTGATGTGCTACAGCAGTAGAATAAGGAATTTGTGGTGATATTTGATGGAGGGAC
Organism: Reutealis trisperma; assembly: GCA_947687605.1. NCBI lineage: Eukaryota > Viridiplantae > Streptophyta > Magnoliopsida > Malpighiales > Euphorbiaceae > Reutealis > Reutealis trisperma. The sequence continues at coordinate 5,217,382 of CANTUT010000019.1, read as the reverse complement.
AATTAAGTTTATGTAGTAGGTTGATTGAATAATTTTCAAAACAAATTAGATATTGCTCGTGGTGCAACAAAGAATTGAGATGAAGAGTGCACAAACAGCAACAGGAAAGGGAAAGAGAGGTAAAGTGCCCAAATGCACTAGGCACATGCCTTCGAGCTCAAATCACAGTAGTCACATTTCCTCATCCCACCAGAATCATCACTCCTAAATATGAAAATTCCCTATTTAAGAACTAAGTTCAGCTAAAAGCGAATAAAAAATCCTACAGAACTCTAGACATTAGTAATTACTTGATATAAAACTTGCCTTCATTAAACATTAAACCTAGACCTCAGACAAGAAAAAAATAAAATTGTTAAGGTAAGGAATTAGACTAAAAACAGTTCCCAAATCTTTTTTTTCCCTGGCAGCATCAGACAGTCAAAATTCACTTATAAAAGCATGTGTTGTAAGGTTATGTATGCAAAAATCAAAGGCCATTGCTCTGATCAGGAGTTTCTAACACCCAAAAACCAAAATTCAAATAATCAAATTATGCCACTAAGGAGCCAACGAACAAAGGGAACTGATGAAAAAGTCTAAAAGAAAGCTGTTGCTGATGAGGCAGAAATTTAACACATACTGCTGGTGAGGTCACCGATGACAATGAGAAAAGTCTATCTTCCGGCTGAAATTTCCTGGATCTCTTTAAACTGCAAGATCAATTCCAAGAGAATTTTGTTACAAAAAACCAGGGAAAGCAATGGTACTAGAAAATCAGATATGAGAATGTTGTAATGTTGCTTTATTTGTGCTAGTTTCCATCTCAGGAAACCAGTTGAGATATATCAATAGAAATATCCATCCACCATGGAGAGAGAAAGGAGTAAGGGAGGGAATAATACATTTGCTATTGAAAGTCTAAATTACATCTTTGTCTTCTAGGAACTATAACACAACCATGCATTAAATCTCAGAAATTGGATTATGGCAGCACCGTTATTTGTATTAATTCTAGATTTTCATCAGCAACAATCAAAATGTTGATAACTTTAAGGGTTTCTCACCAACATTAGTAACAATGCATACAACATCCTACACAATTTGAGATTCTCTTAATTCAACTGCTATCACCTAAAATCTCTAGTTCTCAGTGAGGAAATGAAAAATTCAAATTATTAAATAAAATATAACTTTTTTTTTGGCCAGAAAAATAAAATATAACTTCCTATGTTTGTATTTAATCAACATGAGATAGATTCTTGACAGCGCTCCTCAAGTGGCAACTGAGTGAAGACAATTTTTTATTAAGCCCAGTTGAAAGTTTCAAATTTATGATATAGACTGAGTTGATATAATTTGATACGACTGAAGGTCCAACATGGGCTAAGAAATACATTCGAAAGCCCATCATTGAATGAAACTCTACACAGGTCAAGAATTGAAATACCCGAGAAGAATTAAAAGGAACTCACCACGGGGCAAGAATTCAAATCAAATTAAATTCGAAATATATCAGAAATTGAAAGAGAAATTGAAATATAATTCAAATTATGATACAACAGAAGGTAGTATAAGGATCAATTAAGCTCTAATACCATGTTAAGTTTTTAATATAGATTTATTAAAACCAACCTTAAAAGCTAACTGTTAAGATTAAGTAGTCCATTTCTATATTAATTATTTGATATGTTTGTATTTAATCAATGTGGCATAGATGGTTAACATTTTCCCATGATGTGGTGCATTGTGCATAGGTGAAAATATTCATTGTAGAAAAATAAATTCACAGATCAAGAGCAAGAACTCGAAAAGAAACAAACTTAGTGGCGCTTTTTGACGAAGATAGAAACCCTTCAAAACCTTTGAGCACATGTCCAAACTGGCTTGAATCTTGTAAATAGCTTGTTTCCAACTCATACACCTACACCATCTCAATCTCAATAAAATGGAATTAAAATTTCAAACTTTTGAAAGACAAATATACCAGATTTGTTGTCTTCAATATTTTGTTTTCCTTCAATTTCTTAGAAACCAAACACAGAAAAAAAAAGTTGTTAAATTACCTGTTTCTCAATGTTACGGAGCTCTTCTCGAAGCTTCTCTCTCTTGCCCATGAGAGAAGCGAGCATAGCAGCTGGATTAGAGGCGCTTTTTTGCCCTGAAGACATGGGATTTCCGGCGCCAAACAACAGAATCAAAGAATTAAGGAAAAGAAATTTCTTTGAAATTTCTCGAGAATTTAGAAAACTGTAAAAGGACAAGTGAGGAAAATATAGGGGTTTAGAAATGGTTACCTTCAGATTCCATATTGGCGCGGGAATTTGAAAATTCTGAGAAAGATATGGATTTTCCAAACTGTTTAAAACTGAATTAATTTATATGTTTAAAAAAAAAAAAAAAAAAAAAGGGATTTCGCTACTCCATAGCAGTGACACACGAGCGACAAACCACATTTTTTAAGGCTCTGTTTGGGACAAACATAAATAAAAAAAAAGAAAAAGAGAGAGAGAGAAATATGATTTGCCACGTGTTCACTGTCCATCGATATAAGATAACGTGGTATCTTGTACGGTAGCAACTTGTCACACGATTGTTATAGACTTCGCGTTTGTTGGTGTAGTTGCCAGCTAAGCCCATTTATTTGGAAATAAAATAAAAAAAAAAACCTTTTTTAATGTAAAAATAATATTTTTAAATTAATTTATATGTTAATTAAAATTAATTTTTTTCCGATCATTTTAAGTTTAACAGCACATTTCCATATTTTATTTATATATTTAAGAATTAATTTCTAGATGTTGATATTAAAAATCAAAATTTGATTGATACTTTTTTTTTTTTTAACGATACTCATGTCTGGGTCTTAATCCCCCAAACTTCATTTGTTGTGTTTTAAATTTTGATATTTGTTAATAAAAGTTTTTATTTATTTTATTAAAAAATAAAGTTCACTTTTAAATTTTTAAAATAATTTAATATTCAAAAATAGAGTATAAAAGTATAAAACATATGTTTTACATTTAGAGTTAATCCCATTTATTTTCTCATATAGTTTAAGAAAACATCATTAATTATTTGTTAATTTATAAATTTTATTATATTTATAGAGAATGATTCAGTAAGCTTCAGAGTTACTAATTTTTATATCTATTTCAGCAATATTAGTAATATAATTTAATTTTTTTTAATTTCGTATCAATTTTATTAATTTAATTTATTTGAATTCTACTTTTTAAGGTCATCTACCCTAAGAATCAATCAATCAAATTCCTATATTTATCTATTTATATCATTGCATATACTTATTTATTATTATATTTATTATTAATTTTTAGAATACACATATTTTAATTAATAAAGACAAAATAGACAAATATCTATAACTATTTTTACAATTAGTAAGTGTTTTTGGACATTATAAAAATGAATAATAGACAATTTTTGGGGAATGGAAAGAGTATTTGTTTTTTGGAAGAAACACTAGATTTGCTGAATTGGAGTTAATCCAACAACAAAAATGCTAACAATTAACCAAAAATTATATTAGCAAGTACTAATAAATAAACTCATTTAGAGTTTGGTTGGATACTTCATATAATCATATTGTTTCATTGGGCTTTTGACTTCATGGGTATGGGTTTGATATTTAGGATATATTTGGTATAATATAATATAATATAATTAAATATATTTTTAATATAATATTTATATTAAAATTACATTTAATCATATTACGTTATATTCTTTGCATTACAGTATACTGAATTAATAGTTTAAATTTATAATGTTTTAGATATGTTCATCTCTCAATTGCTATGTATGTAATTTAACTCGAAATAAAAAAAAAATGGGATTCATTCAATGATTTTTACCAAACAAAGTTATTTTATAATTTTTAATAAAATAAAAATATGATTAAATTCTTATAAGATTTTATTTAATATATATTCTTAGTACTATTATGAATAAAAATATTCATTATTATGTCAATTAAATAATTGATTTTCTTGTTTACAGAAATATAAAAATATGAGTTATTATGAATTCAAATTCTTTAAATTATTTTAATGTGAATTTTCACTGTTTATATTATATAATCAATAACATTATTTAATTTCATTTAACATCTCATGAATAAGATTTTGATAAGATAATGAGATTTTTGAAATTAAATAAAAACAAAAATTTGAAAAGCATTTAAAAAAATAATGCTGAAAACTTATTGATATGAAAAAAAAAAATTAAGGTTGAAACATAAAGATATATGTATTTAGCATTGATCAATAAAAAATTTAAGAGTAAATTATTATTTAATTTTTAAATTTTGATTAATTAACATTGAAGTCTTTTTATTTAGAAAAATTAACGAATCGATTTCTCAATTCTAACACTGTAAACAAAATAATTATTTTGTTTATTTTCATTGTTAAATGTTTATAAAAAACCTAAAATACTCTTAATTTTTTTTTAATTATAAAAACGATTTCAACGAGGTTGAATTAAGAGATAAAATATTAAAATAATTTACACTTCATAATTATCAGGTCATTTTAAATTACAAATCTACCAAAGATCTCATAACATGATAAAGCTATCTTAAAGGGTTTTTTTTTTTTTTTTTTTTTTTCACAGTAACTGCCTTGCTTTTAATTTACACGTAATAATTATCAGGTCATTTTAAATTACAAATCCACCAAAGATTCCATAATATGGTAAAGCGATCATAAAGGTTTTTTTTTTTTTTTTTAACACTAACTGCCTTGCAAAGCAATACCAGCAAGCCAATGAGTTCAGGTACCTGCTCCATCTGCCTGGTTGCTCCAAAAAATCCAGGCTTGGACGTATATATTTTTTAAGCATGAGCTCGAAAAGACTAATTTTTTTAGACGGGCTTGGGAATAATATTGAGGTCCGTCAAAAAAAAAAAATATATAAAATATTATATATTTTTAAGTGTGGGTTAAATTTAGTCAAAATAATAGATTTATATGATGAATAGGATTGGACTCAAATTTAAATTTAAAAGATTAAGTCCAGTTAAATCCGTCTAAGCTTAACACATTAATAGATCTACATATGCCTGTTGGGATATCAAGTGTGGGTGAAATCTCACATTGGAAAGAGATGGACTTAGTGAGTGATTTATAAGTGGGAAAGACCCATAAACCCATTGCCTTAAGGTTTTGGGTTGGAATGTGGTATCAAGCCCATGAGTATGTCACTCACTAAAGCCCATGATGATAATCTCTCAAGTATTTGGCTCTCCGGTATCCCTTTGTTAGGTGGTGTGGGCCATAACAGTGGTATCATAGCCGATGGTTCGGCTAGGGACGGATATGGAGACGGTGATGGAAGTGTGGGCTCGGGAAAAGAGTGGTACACGTGATGGCTTGCAACGTGACTCTTGGAGCAAAAATGATTGTACACTCCGGGAATTCCGCTCCAGGGGGAGATCCGGTCCAATGTGGAAGCTCACACTTGAGGGGGAGATTGTTGGGATATCAAGTGTGAGTGAAATCCCACATTGGAAAGAGATGGACTTAGTGAGTGATTTATAAGTGGGAAAGACCCATAAACCCATTGCCTTAAGATTTTGGGTTGGAGTGTGGTGTCAAGCCCATGAGTATGTCACTCACTAAAGCCCATGATGATAATCTCTCCAATATTTAGCTATCCGATGTCCATGTGTTAGGTGGTTTGGGCTATAACAATGTCTAGCCCTAAAGCCATTCATCTCTTTATTGCAGCTTACTTAACCACGAACTTAGAAGCCAACTCTCAAATCACTCAATCATATTTCTCGACATCTCTCACTTGATTTCTCAATCACTCTCTCTCCCTTTCATTCAGTCTCTCACTCTCACTAACTCTCTCATATACCTACTCATTCGATCACTCATTTACTATCAATCTCTCTCTTTCACATACCTAATCACTTGATCACTCACTCTTGCTGACTCTCTCTCTCTCTCTCTTTCTCTTACAAGCTCATCTCCATTGCTCTCTCCTACCTTTACTCCCTTTTCGTTTCACTTCCCACTCTTGTCCTTTCTATTATGATTTGTTGAATATTGATTTAAAAATTTGAGAGAAAGTTGAGTAGTAAAGGGGATAAAAATATTTTGAGAATGAGATTTTTATTTTTATTTTTTAATAGAAATACATAAAAATATTGACAAAAGGACTTAAAAGTAAGACAAAACATAAATATAAGGATACATTTATTAGTTTTTTAAAATAAAAAAATTTTAATGTTGATTTGATCAAAATTTAGGGGCTAAATAGTAATTTAATTCAAAATTTAAAATAATAAAATTTGATTAGAAAACTGAAATAATTGTACACAGCAGCTAAATTTTGTAAGCACAAAATTTGTTTTTCCAGGCCAAAATAAACTCAATTAAAAAAAAATAAAAAAAAGGTCTACTATCGTATGCTCCCAATTCTACATCGGCCAAGATGAGTAAGATTCAACAAATAGTACAATCTAATCTCAGCCTAGCACGTGCAAGTTCAATGATTCTTTGGCAAATCAACGGCCAGGAATCTGGCTAATATCAATCTACAGCTCTACGCTAAATCTAAAAGGAAGAACCACATCAACTTTCTCTATCCTACGATCCACCAGATAATACTGGCGCTCATTGTCAGAATCGAATAGACACGACGCGCCTCTTTTCCTTCTCCATACATCATCTTCCTCTTTTTTCTTCCTTTTTTATAAGCAGAAACAATCTTTTTTTTTTTTTTTTCCTACTGTTTCTTTTCCTCTGAAAAATCTGTCTGCATTGTTCTCTTTAGCGTTAGCGGCTATGGCTTTCAGAGGAGTAAGCCTATCTCTCTCTCTCTCTCAGTATACTTCTGTTAAGATCTGATTTTTTTTTTTTGGATTGACGGATTAATTTGAATAATTTGATTTTGAATCTGATCTATTGAATTTTACTCATGTTGAATCGGTTTGTGTTTAATTAATTAATTGTTTTTATTTTAATGGAAGAGAATATATGTTTGCAATTATCTGTTGGATATGTGATTGAATTACAAATTGGGATTTTACAATTGATCTGTTCAGTACTGCGGCTATGGAGTATGAATTTGGATAATGAATTCCAATATCCACATTTGGGTCTGTTCATAGAATTGTATGTTTGGATTTCATATATGGATTGAAAGTATTGCAAGTAGAGGCTTATACTATTTTGCAATGCCTTCGAATATATTATACAAGAGGGGCAGGGCAAAAATAAAAGAGAAAAAGAAAGTTGATTAGTTAATGTATTAATAATGAATTTTCTTTCCCAGGGGAATGCTTCGTCTGGCATGGGTGTTGCTGATCACAGCAAAAGCACATTCCTTGAACTGCAGAGAAAGAAGATTCATCGTTATGTGATCTTTAAGATTGATGAAAAGAAAAAAGAGGTTGTGGTTGAGAAGACTGGAGGGCCAGTTGAGAGTTATGATGATTTTACTGCTTCCTTGCCAGAGAATGATTGCCGATATGCCGTGTATGACTTTGATTTCGTGACTTCGGAGAATTGCCAGAAGAGCAAGATCTTCTTCATTGCTTGGTAAGTTTCTTTCTTAACTGTAGACTGTAGTGAATGCTGTTTCGTTAGAATTGTATATAGTAGTTGTGGTTTAGCCTGTCAAATTTACAGGGGTTTTTGGTGCATGCATATATTTTTAGTTTTAATCTCTGGCCTTTTTACCCAGGGTGGTCACTGAAACTTAGCATCATGTTCTCTATTTGAATATGTTGTTGCTTTTCTTTTCTTTTATGCATGTAATTCTCTTTTTTTTTTTTTTTTTTTTTTGTCTACGTGCAACTCATTTTTCCCCTATACATAACCTTAACTATGACATAATGTCAGAATTAAAAGTTCATAACATCTAAGTCTAGAATTTGATAAGCAACTGATTCATTTTCGTAATTAAATGAGCTATTGCCACAATTCTACATACCCAAGGTCAAAGATTATTGGGGGGAGTGGGGTTTGGGGGTTCACCTCATTGTTTGGTATGTTAGTGTTGACAGCTACTGATTCTAGAGACATAGCTTTGCTGTGAACTGACGGGAGATCACTAGTCAGGAGGAATTGGATTTGGAATTGAGGTTGATTTTTGAAGTTGTCTATATGGGCTGAGAAAAATTTGAATTGATTGATGCTGTTGTGAGAGCTTCCTTACTTCTCTCTGTTTTGCCATGCAGTTCTCATGCCTCCCTGGACACATCATAAAATGTAATTTAGAGTGAATTTATTGGTGTCGAATTTAACATGTACTTTCCATGTTTTGCTGTTAGTTTCATTCATGCAAGTGATGGCAAGGGTGAGATGTTGGCAATCAGCCAGATCCCATAGGCTACATATTTGCAGGATCCTGCTTGTCGAACCATTTATGCTTATTTCTCTGAGCATCCAGTGCCTTCTTGTTCTACCCCAATTTGCCTCTCTTGTTTAATATGACTAGTGTGAATTTATGGATCTTTTTTAAAATCTCATGAACATTTGTTATTTTTATTGAAATTGTCAAGAAGTGGTGAATAACCATGCCATTTTGCATCTGCTTTTGGTACTTTGTCCTTTATTTCGGGGGATGTTTCTAGGTTTGGGCTGTTTTCCAGCTTTGTTTGGTTAACTTTTTCTAGGGCTGGGCCAGTAAGCCTTCTGGTCCACTAGGAAGAGTGTTTGGGAAGTAGCCAATTTGGCAGTTCTCTCTCTTATGCAGTTATGCTATTGTTTAGAGTACTTGGAAAGAAAGGAATTTTTGCCTTTGAGCCAGAGTATCAGATGTTCTTGTTAAGACTAGACCATCCTTGAGTTGTCCTGTAGGATTCAGCCAAAGAATACCGTGTCGCTAACTCAGTGTGCTAGGTGCTTCTTTCAGGTCTATTTTGATGGTCATGCACATGCTACCTCCTTTTTTCTTTTTTCCTTTGCACGTTTGGCCTTACCGTTGCAGTTTATCTTTTTCAGCATTTGTCTATCCTTTAGGGGAGATTACTTCAGGACCTGATCGTGTAACAGCATTCAATATAGTTGCTTGCTTGAATGCAAAGTTTATTTGTGAGAAATGTGTTCATGCTAGCTATTGGTTTACAAGCTGATGGGTGCATAAATTTTTTTCTTTCTTGTATAGATTTATGACTTTTGATTCTATAACAGTAAATAAACAATGTAACGTGACGTCTTCTGTTATTTGTTTGAGCTCCAATGTATCACAAATTTCGCAATTATTTACAATAATTTGAAATCCAATTGTTTTCTTTAAGGTCTCCTTCTGTGTCCCGCATTCGTGCAAAGATGCTTTATGCAACTTCCAAGGACAGATTTAGAAGAGAACTGGAAGGCATCCACTATGAAATCCAGGCAACTGATCCAACTGAGATGGATCTTGAGGTGCTCAGAGACCGTGCACACTGAGCGCTTCCTCTAAAATGAAAATGTTTCAAATCATTAGAAAAACTGTGGTACCTGGAAGAATGTACTCTCTTGCTTCAATTAGTTGCTAATTACATGTCATAGCTCATATTCTATTGACACAAAGTACATAAGCTTAATTGTATTTGAATAATCAACTCATGAGAAGGCTGATCGGCAGTTCACGATTGACGATAGGTATGGACGAAATATGAGCTCCTTGTTGCTATGATCCTTCTCAGGTGATATTGGATATGGTTAATGGTTATGCTTAACAGTGGTCCATGAGCAGGATATTTAATGTCTTTGCATTAAGGATTTTTTTGTAATTTTAGTTTTAGAAGTGACAGACTAACAGGATATTTACTGCAAGTGTCTTTCATAATAAAGCATTTCCAATTGGAATTTTAATCAGATACTATGCAGTGATCCACTGGTTAAAAAGTCTGTCGGCTGCAAATTTTGGCTTTTTGTTTCGTTTAACCATTTAGTTTAGTTTACAATAAATAAATGACTAGACCTTATATTTTATTTTCACTAAAATCAGTTGTCATTGTAGAGTTAATGAACACTCTATCTAAAAATTCACTTAGGAGCAGATGAATTAGGTATTATTATTAAATATTTTTACTCTAATGTCAAGTTTTTACTTTTATTGTGAGTGTTAAATATTTTTTTTATTTTGTATTTTTTTATATTATTAACATCTTAATATATAAATTATCTTGAAAGTTAATTAATATGATAATAATAATGCCATTAAAATTGGCCATATATTTTAACTTATGTGGAAAAAATGAAAAAAAAAAATTGCAATATAGAGTACGTCTCATTATAATGTTTGGAAAATATTTAGCTTTTCAAGAAAATCTTTTGGTCCCCTATTTTTAAAATGCTAACATGCCCCATGGATTTATACGTGAAAGTTCATGTGGATTGAATTTGTCGGTCCGATTTTAATCATACAGGATCAGACCTTATTCGGTTAATTTGTGTCAGTTCCGAATTCGGGTATGCTTTTAGTATTTTTAATTATTATTATTTTTCAAAATTTCGATGGGATCACACTCAAGTTGATTAGATTGAGTTCTTCTAAAAATTAAAAAGAAAAAAATTGATTAGATTGAACCAGCGATCATGACTCACACTCGGACTTCATTTGGACCGATTTTATATGAGTTTCAGACCCAGCAACACGTTGGATCATTGACTCTGCCACTGAGTCGAGTCGACCCTGTAAACAGCGGTGTTTGAAATGGCAACCAACTACTGGCCATTAAGACGAATTGGAGGGAAATTTCATTGGTATTATAGATTCCAAAATAGTAAAGCCAGCAAGCACCATGTATGAACCCTCTAGTAAGAGTCTAATTCTGAAAGTCTCACTATCACAGTCAAAGACGCACCTAATTGAGAGAGATCCATAACCTTTACCCTGACCGTTTTCATCTTCTTCATCTTTGTTTTTTCTTTTTACATTGGATCCACAATGGAAACAAGATAAGGCCCACCACCATCATCAATATCACCAGAAGCCACGTGAATAGATCAACAAGCCACTCATTCACAAAAAGACAATCCCAACTCTAATCCAATCTCTAATTTTTCAAAAGGGTAGTACTATTGATACTGTACAATTGATCAAATTAACCAATATCTATAGGCTTTGGTTTTTTTTTTTGTCAAAGTATCTATAGGCTTTGTTGGGTAAATAATTTATCTTCTCACTTAATCAACCTCGAGCAAGAACTGGGTACAGTTTGGAATCCTTTCTTTTTATGTTTGATCGGTTCTGATTTGTTTTCGGTTTCTTTTTATGAGTTGTTTATCTTTTGTGGATATTATTCTTTAATGTAAATTATTAAGGAATCATTTTGGTGGGTGTCCCAGATCCATATTCTTTATTCACATGATATATATTATGGTTTTCTTCTTTTTGTGTGTATAGAATTAGAAGTTAGGTGATCAAAACTTCAGGAGAATCAAGAGGGTATATGAATGGTTCTTTGGTTTTTGGGTTATGTCAAGGTGTTGTTTAATATAGTTAATTATAGCAGTAGCAGCAAGTAGAAGTTGGGATTGAGACGAGTAGAGAAGCATAATAGAAAGGAGCAGATGTAATTTGGGTATACGAGGGAGTAAAGTAGAATCTGAAGCAAATTTACTAATCTGGGCTGTTTGGGTATTTTTAAATAGTAGCCAACTTTAACTATTGTTTGTTGAATTGGGAATTCATCATTTATGGTCCTGTTTTCTTGGACTGGAGCTTCCTGTTGCCATTCTAGATATTTGCAGGTTTCCAGGCATATTTAACGCATATGGGTCCCCCTTGTTTTTGAAGTTAGAGTTGGTTCATGAAACTGAATAACAGGGATTTGTTCGATTGAGCACTGTGATCAACAAGGAATATTTCATGTTTTTTTAGTTTTAAATTGGAGTTAAGATGTGGAGTAACAATTGTAAGCATCATAAGATTTGAACCTTAGATTGATACTGAAAGATCTTAGTTATTCCAATATGGGCAGCAATAAGACCATTGTCTGGTTTAGGAGGGACCTTAGAATTGAGGACAATCCTGCATTAGCTGCTGCAGCCAGGGATGGTTGTGTGTGTCCTGTCTTTATATGGTGCCCTCAAGAAGAAGGACAGTTCTACCCAGGTCGAGTTTCGAGGTGGTGGTTGAAGCAGTCTCTTGCCCACTTGGGACACTCTCTGAAATCTCTTGGGGCTGAACTTGTAATCGTCAAAACCCATAGTACTCTTGCTGCTCTTTTGGATTGTATCAATGCCATTGGTGCAACAAGGGTGGTATTCAATCATCTCTATGGTATGCCCCCTTTTTTATTTGCTAAAAGCATTTGTTTTTCCATTTTTCCTGCTACACCCTATGATTTGTTTGGTTGGGCTTGATGAAAAATCTTAGGAAGTGATTCTTGTAATTCATTATTTGGTAAATTGTGAATCTATGGCATAATAATCCTTGGGCAGTTATGGTTTCTATCAAATTTTATTTTATACTTTTTTTTTTCCCTCAGTTTCATCTGCTTTCTTCTTCCTTTTATTTTGTCTTTTGATAAGTTAAAACCCTTGGCAGTTCTTGAGAAAATTACAAATGTTGATGGTTATTCTGCATAAAACCTTTGCTTTTTTTTTTTGAAACGATTATTAGTGTTGATGATATGCTGCAATTGGTGAAGTTGTTGCACACTGGAAAAAGTAAAGTAACTGGGGATTTATAAGAGGAAAAGTAAATAACTTTAAAAGTTTAATTTTAAACTATGAGAAGAAAATCTACCGGCATACCACCTAAAGTATTAGAGGCTTCTCTTTCCTTATGAGTGGTTCAGGAATTAATAGATTACATACTTTTTATATGACAAAGAATAAAGAAAGAAAATATGTAGAGTCAAAGCAACAGAGCACTGGGAGTAAATGCTTTGTTGTCTTTTTAAGTTGCCCAATTGCTAGCTATAACTACAGAATTATATAACTGCATGATGTCAGATTTGGATCACTCCAAGCTTTTCATTGAATCAATTGTTTACCATGTGCACAGAAATGGAGACACAATAAATAGATATCAACGATCTTTAAACTGCTTACATATATTTTTGGTCTTTGTGTCACATATCAATATGCTAGTGATTGAGATGTGTTCCAAGATGCTGGAAGTATAAATTGCCAGAGAGCATAGCTCATTTATCATATCAATTAATCTATGTAGCTAGTTGGGCCTTATACTATTCACTTAGTTCTTCATATTAAGTCTTTGTTTGGTGATGCTTTCTGTTTGTTCCTTGACCTCAATAGATCCAGTATCTCTTGTTCGTGACCAGAACATTAAAGACAAACTGGTGGAACTTGGCATTTCTGTGCAAAGCTACAATGGAGATTTGTTGTATGAACCATGGGAAATATATGATGAAAATGGACACGCTTTTATGACATTCGATGCATATTGGGACAAATGCTTGCACATGCAAATGGAACCTGTTTCACATCTTCCTCCATGGCGATTGGTGTCAGCAGCAGGTTATCTCGGTAATACTCATTATATTAATTTGGTTCTCTAATAACACTATCAATTTTCGACTTGATGAACTTCACCTATAACTGCACTGTACATATAAAAACGCAAATGTCTGTTCCATGGTGATTGTGTTTGTTGGAGAGAGGAAGCAGGAGATGAATGGTGTAGAATTTTTTTTGTCTTTCTTCCTGTAATATTTGTCTCTCATTGACAGGAACTGTAGAGAAATGTTCAGCTGAGGAATTGGGTCTCGAAAATGAAGCAGAAAAATCTAGCAATTCCTTACTAGGAAGAGGATGGTCTCCAGGTTGGAGCAATGCTGATAAGGCGCTGACTGAATTTATTGAACGTCATCTAATTGACTATTCAAAAAATAGTCTAAAGGTTGGGGGGAACTCCACCTCCCTTTTATCCCCATATCTTCATTTTGGAGAACTGAGCGTGAGGAAAGTTTTTCAATGTGTGCAAATGAAACAGTTGCTGTGGGCGAAGGAAGATAACTCGGCAGGGAAAGAAAGTGTGACTCTGTTTCTGAGATCCATTGGGTTGAGGGAATATTCACGTTACCTTTGTTTTAACTATCCATTCACTCATGAGAGATCATTGCTGAGCAACTTAAAGTATTTTCCCTGGAATGCGGACCAGACACTTTTTAAGGCTTGGAGACAGGGACGAACTGGTTATCCCTTAGTCGATGCAGGAATGCGCGAGCTTTGGGCAACTGGTTGGATACATAATAGAATAAGAGTGATTGTTTCAAGTTTTGCTGTGAAAATTCTGCTTCTTCCATGGAGATGGGGGATGAAGTATTTCTGGGACACACTTCTAGATGCAGACTTGGAATGTGATATCCTTGGTTGGCAGTATATATCGGGCAGCTTACCGGATGGCCATGAGCTTGAACGTTTGGATAGCCCAGAGGTATGTTGGATTCCTTATTTATCTTGATTTTTGTGCAGCTCCTGACCTCCAAATAGAAACATGCTGAACTTTGAATATCTTAATGCAACTAGATGTTCCACGTGCACATGATGTGATATGTTTTTCTTATTATGTAACATTTCTAAGACGACTAGGTTGTGGCTTAGCAGCACATGAAATGGAAACACAAGTTCTTCTGATGCTGTGTGAAAGTATGCCCATAATCACAGTAAAGAATACAATCAACATCCTATGTATGTGACTCAGTCCAAGTTGTTTCACAAGTGATTTGAATTAACTGTGTGTGCTGATGATGCTATGCTTGGATTCATTTGGTCTTGAAAAGGCACGGAATTTGGTATTGCGTTTTTTTTTTTTTTTATATGTTAGCTGATATGGAATTCCATGCATCAAAACATGCATTTTTTTTTCCTAAATGTTAGTGACAATTCTGTTACAAATCCAGATTCCCTAAAGACCTGTAAAATTTAAAATTTGACACAACTGGAGTAGATGCATGATGACATGATGATGTTTCAATCAAAGCTCATTTCCTATAATCTAAAAGGACATGCTTTCATATCGGAATGGGCTATTTTCTGATACCTCATAGCAAAAGCAATTTGCCTTTAAAAATTCATGGTGCCTGGATTTTCCTGATTGAGCACAATGATATAATTCATTGAGAATTAGAATTTTAAGGGTGTGAATTAACAATTCTGAGTACCTTTATTTGTGCCTTATTTTCTGAATTTCATTGAGTCAGATTCAAGGCTCAAAATTTGATCCAGAGGGTGAGTACGTGAGGCAGTGGCTTCCTGAGCTAGCAAGAATGCCAACTGACTGGATCCATCATCCTTGGGATGCGCCCCTTAGTGTGCTTAAAGCTGCAGGGGTGGAATTAGGACAAAACTATCCAAAACCTATAATTGAATTAGATTTAGCTAGAGAACGTCTGACTGAAGCTATATTCAAGATGTGGGAAATAGAAGCTGCTGCAAGCGCTTCAAGCTCAGGTGGAACAAATGAAGTAGTTGTTGATAACACTGATGGTACTGAAAATTTGCCCATTCCAAAGGTTGTATTAAAAGAAAAAGCTCATTGTCCTACTAGTTCATCTAATGATCAGAAGGTACCAACAGTTCAAAACCCCAAGAATGGTCCAGTTCTTAGGAAGAGATCAAAATACATGGAAGAGGAAATACCACATATGGATAAATTACATAATCACAATGTCATAGAAGGGGCCTCTAGAACAGAGGAGGACTTGTGCTCTACAGCTGAATCTTCAGCACCTAAGAAGCAGGCCACCAGCAGATTTTCATTTTCTGTCCCCCAGTATTGTTCATCATCAGAAAGCAAACCCTTGCATGAGTGTGAATCATCTGACCTCAAGCAGCCATGGCAAGTACAAATGGACATGGAACAAAGTTCAAGCAAAGATGGTAAGCAATTCCACTTTCCTTTCTAGATGATTGAAGTGCTGTTGATTTCTAATTTCTTTAACAAGCACACAGAATTGCAATTTCTGAGTCAATAGCTGCTTCGTTTGGTTTCCTGGATTTTGTTTGCTGTCATTTTAATATGAAAACTTTTATTTTCCTAGAGCAGCTCTCCTTGTCCTATTTATTGATCAAAAGCATAATTTGAGGACAGGCAAGGCATTGGAAATGTAATATCTAGTATTGACAATCATAATTTGCTGAAATGACAAACAATTTTGTACCATCTGTAAATTTGCATTCCATTTGGTAAGAGGGAAGTAGGATTTAAGAGGACGAAGGAAGAATTAGGGAGTGGAAGCTACTTTCCTTTTTTAATTTGAAAGAAATCAATACAGGTGATTGACTCGGAGCTGGCCTTTTTTGAAAAACCACTAAAACCTCTTTTTCCGGAAGTGGTGAGAAATGTAAGAAAAGAGTGATGAGTACTGTCCTATTGGACCCACTTTCTCCTCCATTCCTTCCTTTCATCAGCCAAGTACCTGGAAAAATACGGAGCTTCAATTCCTTTCCTGCTTTTTTCCTTCCTTTCAACCGTTTCCTTCTCGCTCTTTTTGCTTACTTCCTACCAAGTGGTTTTAATTTGCATGTTTGTGTTGTTATTGTTTATCTAGTGGAGTGATGCATGCCTCAAGTATAATCTATGTTTCCCCAGATATTCCCTTGATTTTTTGAATTGTTTCTATCTTTTGCATATTTGGGCTTCACAAGAAGTTTTTGTCAACTGAAGGGGAATAGGGAAAAGAAGTCTTGGGCAATGTGCATTTGAAAAAACGTAGTTAGAAATACACTTAATTCAGTAAAAAAATTTCCATGATAATCCAGAATTAAATTCTTTAAACTTCTCCTGCAGGATCTGCAACCTGTGATAAAGCATACGAAAAGTCTTTATATCATTGTAGATTGGCCCCTCATCATATTCACCTATTGCTGAAAATTCTTTGCCAAGACTTTCCTTTGAAATGCATGTAGGCTTCATTTTCAATTTGATGAACCAAAAAAGAAAACAGGAAACACTCCCATTTTCAGACATTTTGTGTCTTTTTTCAGATGTTTTATGTTTTTCCACCATTTCTTAAACCTGATAACTACTATTAATTAAGTACAACAATACCTGGCTTTTTTTTTTTTTTTTTTTTACATGTACTTCATTCTTTTAGCTTCTAATGCATTACTTAGATTTTCTTTTGATAAATTTGCAGTTGCTATGGGAACTTAATGCCTATATTGATTGACAAGGAAAGCTGCTTGGGACATATATTCTGTTATGTTACGGTATTGTAATTTGACATGACTGACCTGTAGGTTATATGTTTAATGTGTCTGCTTCTTGGCTGAATATATCTCCCTCCAAGGCTCAGATTGTAGAAAGTGGGTTTACAGACATTCAGCCTTGGTTTTTGGTCTATGTATGTCTCATGTTCTCTCTCTCTCTCTCTCTCTCTCTCTCTCTATATATATATATATAAAGTTTATACATAAAATATTTCCATTAGAGCAAATATTACTAATCATAGTTAAATAAAGTAAGAACTTTTTGTATTGTCATGAGTGCTTTTCATTTTTCAGTTTGGTTTTTTAGTTTGCTTCTATATGATTTTAATTTTTGGATAAATTGTCTATATTGCAATTCCATTTTCATGATAAACTATACATGTATATTTATAAAATATTATATATTTTTGAAAATTTCAATTATTTTCATCATATGGGTTTTTTTTGTTTTTTAGTGTTCTAGCTTGGTTTGATTTCATCGATTTGCGAAAACCCTAATGTAAGTATTTAAAATGAAAACATCTATTTAGAATTAGAATAATAATTGTCAGTGAGAAAATGTAAGCTCACAGCATAGGTCTTTATGGGTCAAGGGCCTTGACATATTTACGTAAACGTCAAATTATTATTATTATTAATATCAAGGTCAAATTAAATTCTATTAATTGTTATTTTTATATACTAAAACTTATCCTCCTGAAGATGGTTTCTTGCCAACTTATCCCCATAAATTATAACATAAAGTGAATTTATTTCAAGATGAAATAAATATATAGTAAAAAGTGAAATTATAAAAATAGCAAAAATTTCAATAAATAAATAAAAGATGTCAACAAGGGAAACTGCCACCTGAGAATGTTAATGTGGCAGCAACGGAAACTACCACATTAGAGAGAAAAGGGACGCCACTATTTATTTATTTTTTAATTTCAAGTTAATAAATGATAAAATTCAGATTTATCTACTCTTATTTTTTATTTTTTGTAATTAGTTTCTTCTCAATTTTAAGTTATATTGTACTATTTTATTTTTGAAATTATTGTTTAATAATATTAGCTAAACTATTTTAAGCTTACGCTAATAACTTTCAGATTTGAATCAAAGTTAGAGGGGATTTTTTTTTTTTGGCCTTTTTTATCAAGAATAATACGACATGTCTCCACTGGCTTTACAAGCCAACAGGAATGGATTCATTCCATTGGATCTGAGAAATAAACTTTGTTCATGGCATCAACTTTTCTAAAGATACCCAATTTGTTATAAAGGGATTCTCCGGAAATTTCCATTTAAAAAGAGAGAGAGATTCTCCTGACTAATAAACAGGGTTTAGATACCCTTGTTAATGGTCTTTCTTCTTTTAATTAAACGGTGATAATTAAATAACCTTCTCATTTTTTATTATACAAATATAAATTTAGTCTGCATATAATTAATCCAAAAAAAAGATAGCAGTAAATTGTTTGGATTAAAAAAAAAAAAAGAAAAAAAAAGAAAAGCATTGCCTAAAAAGTGAGATATTTGGTAGTTGTTTCCATTAGGATCACAAATTTGGTGAATGGTCCTAATAAGAAAGCACCCTTCTGACCTAACAGAGAGGTAATAAAAGGAATTGGCAAACAGTGTGTGTGATTGTCCTTTCTTTGTACCTTATATCGTCCGGGATTCATTTCCGTAGCATATCTTTGCCAGGGCCAATCATATCTCTCTCTCCCATAACCCCTTGTTTCTTCCAAAAGTCATCAAAAGCAAAACCTCACATTCGTTTCGTATTTTAACTCTTTGTTTTTTTTTGCCTCCCATATCTCTAAAAGGTCAAACATTTGCTAAAGAAGGTTTTATAAAACAAAAAATAATGAAAAAATAAAGCAATTGTGTCCCATATGGAGCAAAATATCCTATGCAAATGTTGTTTTAATATTTTATGCAAATGAGATAAAATGGTGTGGAAATAAAATAAGTATTATGTGTTGATGAATTTTATAATTATATATCCACTTCTATGAATATGCTTGAAGATAGCCTTATCATATTCATATACATAATAAAATAAACTTAAAAAAGATGCAAAGTATTTGCATTCGAGCAATAACAAGGGCAACACGAATTATAAATAATTTAAGTTTACTTTAATCTTAGGTAAGTGTTAATTAATAGCTTGATGAGTATTATTTAAAGAACTCATTAATTAACCATTATTAAGTATCGACTTTATTGTGAAATTAAAATTTTAATGGTACAGTGCACACATGTATCATAAAAAAAGCTTATTATATAAAATAACGATGACGATGATTCTTGACCAAATACATCAAGCACATGACATGCATAATACTTAGCAATCTTTGTTTATTTTTTTTATAAAGAAAAGAACCCTTAATTATTTAAAATTGTTATTGATTTTGATTTCATGCGTATTTTGTTCCAAATATTATACCTAAATTATTACTTGCATGATCATCTCCTTTTGCTACTAAAACGTGGACGGCGAGGATTGAAATAAAATGGCAGAGTCATTTCATAAACCTAAACCGACCCCACTTCTGTACGACTTCCTTCCATTAAAGGACTGCACAGTACGGAAACATCAAATTCATTTTTTTTATAGAAAGGGTCATATTCGTCATTTCGTTAAATAATCAACCTTACTTCTAATCCAACTTAATCACAGTTGTTTACAGCCGTTAGATCTCATTAATTTCGAATTTCTTAATCTCTAATGTTGGAATATTCTATAGAGCATTCCTTAACTTATTCCTCTCTCTTTCAAAAGAATAAATACGAAACTACTAAACACCGCCTTGTATGTCCCAGTACAAAAACTAACGAAAAAACAGAGAAAACAGAGCAAGGCCGAGTAAATGAGCGAAGCGCTAAACAGAGACTACCTGATCAACGAGGAGATCGGCCGGGGACGATTCGGTACCGTTTTTAAATGTACTTCTAAGTCCACCGGCGATTTCTTCGCCGTCAAGTCCATCGATAAGAGTCTTACGTCCGGTGACTCCCTCGATGCGCAATGCCTCCTCACAGAGCCTAAGATTCTCCACCTTCTCTCACCTCATCCTCACGTAATCCAGTTGTACAATCTCTACGAAGACGAAACGCACCTTCACATGGTAATCGAGCTGTGCTCCGGCCAAGATCTTCACAATTTAATCGTCGGTAATGGCGTTATTAGCGAGGCCGAAGCTAGAATCCTCTTTATTCAGCTAATGAGAGCGGTTTCTCACTGTCACAAGTACGGCGTCGTTCACCGCGACATAAAGCCGGATAACATTTTGCTCGACTCGGGAAATTCGGTTAAATTAGCCGATTTCGGGTCGGCTGAGGTAGTTATAGACGGAGAAATGATTACAGGTGCTGTAGGTACGCCGTACTACGTGGCGCCGGAGGTTTTAGCCGGAAGAGAGTACGGTGAGAAAGTGGATGTTTGGAGTGCTGGAGTGGTTTTGTATATTATGTTAGCCGGATTTCCGCCGTTTTATGGTGAAACAGCGGTGGAGATTTTTGATGCGGTTTTGCGGGGGAATTTGAGGTTTCCAGTTAGAGCCTTTCATGGCGTGTCACCGGCGGTTAAGGATCTGTTAAGAAGAATGCTTTGCAAAGATGTTTCCAAGAGGTTTTCTGCAGAACAAGTATTAAGTAAGTTCAATAAAAACATAAATTTCATTAATATTTAATTTCTCTTAAATTTATTTATTTTTGTTTGTGAGTAATGGTAATATTAATGGATTGATTTTTGGTGGTTTAATTTATACAGGGCATCCATGGATTACAAATGGATGAAGATGTATGGAGTATATTATAGTGTATATACGGAGTGGAATAAGTAATCAATGTGCGTATCACTTGAAGAGAATGCTTTTTATATTTTTTTTTTTGGCGGTGGAAGAAGCAAGTTTTTGTCTAATTATCTGTTACCTGTGAGCTTTCTTATTAATGTATAATGACTATATGCCAATGTATAAAAATATATAAGATATTAAGATTGTATGTAATTAAGATTTGTTGTTAATTTGCTAATGTTATTATCTTTTATTTCATTTAATTTTAAATATGTTTCCAATTGAAAATTTTAAACTTTTTTTTTTAAGAGAAATAGTTAAGATTGCATTGAAGAGGTCTCGAGCCCAAATGGTTAAAAAAAAACAAAAGCTAAGTATATGAAATAAGTTCAAAAGGCAGTAACAAAAGACACTGAGTTTAAATACACAATTTGGCAAAAAAAAAAAAGAAACTTTAAATATACAATATTCATGATAGGGCTTTTACAACTGGGTTTGAAGTGTAAAGAAAAGCTTGATTTCACATTTCTGGCACTACTCATTTTTGCTGTTGATCTTTTTCATCACTGCCAACTGTATTTTCATTCTTGGAAGAGACTGACAGATCATCGATGTCACCACCAGAAGGGAGATTGTCGATGGACTTATTCTGAAAACGATAAACCAAAGAGCTTCACAAGATCCTTTCTGCTGCTGTTGAAGAACTAAGGCAGGGCAAGCTTGACAGAGGATCAAATTCCTTCTTTTCACTTGGCTAAGTCATGGAAGATTTATGTCTTTGTCAAGAGTCAAGGTTCTCAAGCAAATAACCAAATCAGAACAAGAAATCCTATATCTCAAGAGACTAAAGCCAGAGCTAATCAAATATCTTTTCCTCTACTAATTATCATGATTACACATATCTAAACCTTTGCTTTTAGAGAGAAAGAGTCAAATGAACTGATATTGAAGTTGATATTGCCGTTGGGAAGAAGTTCGCTCCAAAATGCCAAAAACCCACTTAAGGCAGATGCAAAAGAAATCCATACGAAGAGTAGATTAATTTATTGCCAAAGAAAAGTAGAATAAAAAAGTAAGAAAAGAAAAGAGGTGAGTAACCTATTCGGTTTTAATTTAAGCTTAATATCTCACAATTTTGAACACTTTAATATGAAATTAATTTATCTTTCATTATATCAAGGCATCATCGGCTTTACTGTATAAAATATATAATATTATTCCTCATTGTTATTATTAATGGCAGGGCAAGGACAATCATATATATATATTACAATAGATTTAACTTTCATGCTAAGGGAGAATCAACTAAAAGATAGGTTAAAAAGCACGTGGATTAAGACCTATGAATTACACAACAGTGTTGAGGACTAAACAAGCTGAAATATCTATAGAGCGGCAAATAGATGGACTTGCTTGGGAATTTTTTTTTTCTCCGGCTCAATAGGATAAACTTTATTAATGAAGTTTGAAGCTCATATTAGTACAAAAAGATAATATATCTAGAATACATTACCAGTAGCACAAACAACCTAGTGCCTAATAATAGATTTCCACAGTAGATTTAAAACCCATAAATGTAGTCTAATGGTCTGTAAAAATTATAAAAAGATTTAAACAACTCTAACCTAATCCTAATAATCTCAAACTTGGAATCCATTCCGCCCGCATAAGACTTAAATGAGATGGTATCCACATATTAGAGTTATAGCTAGTCATAACAAAGTTATCTTTCACAAAAAAAAAAAAAAAAAAAAAAAAAAAAAAAAAAAAAAATTCAAAACTTTTCCATATATAAAGAAACACATAAGCATCCGGCAAAAAAAAAAAAACCTGTTTGTTGATTTTCCAGTCGAATTTGTCTTCTTTAGCTGTACTCGGCGCTAAGACTACATAGAGAAGGAGATTTCTTTGAAGCCCTACAAAAATCATAAAAAATATACTTTTCCTCTCACTCATCACAAATAAGTGAGTATCAGTTTGACATAAGATAGATGGATCTTAAATAATTCATTTATCTATTATGATTCATTTAAAATTTATGAGTACTTAAATTCATATAACTCATATAAACTTCAATCCACCACCCATTTACCAAATTATTGCTAATTTAGTTATTTTTAATATAATATCCATCAATATTTGGACTAAACTGATTTTGATTATACCGTAGCCCTTCTTTATCTATTATAGCCTAGTACTCGATTTAAAATGACAGTAATTAAAACTTTGAACAATTGGATTGGTGGGCCACTATAGAGCCAATAAGCCTATTACCAGTTCTATAGTCTAGAATTACAGGTCATAAACTAATAGCTGCTCCAACCCTCTCTTCTTAGTGTAGTTGTCCTTCACAACAGTACAAATATATTTAATCTTTATAAACACTTTTTTTTTTTTTTTAATTGTTGCAACAAGTAATTTTATCAATATTCAAAATATCATACTTCAACTAGTTTTAACCTCAATGTTAAACATATTTTGAATAAATGATTTGAAAATATATGAAAAAAAAAAAATTCCATGCAACGATGAAATAGCTTGATTTTACACAAAGAAAGTGGTCTCTTCATATAATAATTATCATCATATTAATTAAAATTTCTATTAACAATAATGAATAGAACGATGAAAAATAAAATTTCAATTTTATATTTTTAGTAATGGGTACCCATATCTAATGTGACCCAATCCATATAAATAAGGGTTATTTTTTTATTATCCACTTATGAGCCATTTAGCTTTTATATATTATCTATTTATTAGCCATATCCATATAATTAAGGGCTTATTAAGATAGATAAATGAGTATGTGTGAAATTTACCACCCTAGTAGGAAGAAGAAAACTGGTAAGAATCTTTTGTGGATCTGTTTATAGGCCAGCATTGAGTAACTGATATCAACTAGTTGTTTAAACTTTCACCTATATAATCCAAAAGCACTTCCAGCAAATATCCATCATGTTAAAAATAGCATTGTTCAAGGGTCGGCCGGGTTACCTGTCCAAGCTCAAAGACCCACTCGAAAAGTGGAAGGATTTGGACAAAAAAATAAATTTCCTTACGCAGCGTAAGCAAAAGGATAAATCCAATTTTAGAGTTTTCAAAATATGACTAAATTATTGATCCCTCAAACAGGCTAAAACAATAGTCTAAACAGGGGGCCCGAAACTTTAGGTACAAAACTGTCATAAATGGCGAGATTACAATGTTACCATAAATAAAAATAGGAAACTAAACAAAATGAACGCCACAAACGGCGCCGAAAACAGAATTAAATATCAAAAGTTATGACAGAAATAAAAAATTTCCATAAATGGATTAATTGCCATTTTAAGGGCCCAAACGAAGGAATTTGGCCGAAAAACGACGTCGCTCATCGCCAAAGGCGATGATTTTGAACCGATGGCCCGTTTCCTTTTGAATCGCATATTTATAAGGCCCCAAATCCCAGCTGGCCCGAACTAGTATTTTTTGTACTTGGGTTGCTGCTTGTCCCAACAGCTCAAGAATCTCTTTGAAATAGTCTCCACGTCATTTCCATATTCGACCCTTAGACAAAGAAGAAAGCTCATTTTTTAAACAATTAAGCTTTGATTTTATTATTAAAAGCCATAATTTAATCTGAATTATTATATAATATAATATTTTATTTATTATTTCTAAATGTTACTTACATATAATATAATTAATAATTATGTTTTTGTTTAATTGAATTTGAACTTGTGATTTGTAGACCTTTAATTTCACTTTATTTTTAGTATAATTTATAATTTTTATTTTTATTAATTTGAAGGAAAAATTAAATTTATGTGAGCTTTATACCGGGTTTGTTCATATGACCAAAAGTCGAATGGCTAGAGTTGGACTGAATTTGGTCAAGGTCACTCTCTGTCATCACCCAGTCTAAGTTTGGCTCAAATCCAGCCTTATATTTGCTTATTTAGTTATGAGATATATGCATTTTTTTAATGATATTTGTCAATTTATTGCTCTGTTTGTCAATGGAGGTAGCTGAATATTAGCGAATCCGCCCCAAATCCACCTACACACTTTTACACACACACATAATTATATGTTATATTTTTAAAATTTATTTTTTATACATAATTATTTATATTATAATTCTATTTTTTAATTAATATATATATATATATATATATATATATATATATATATATATATATATATATATATATATATATATATATATTCTTTTACAAAAATGTATTTTTATGTAAATATATATTTTTTTATTTTTAAAAAATAAGTGCATATATGTAATTAGTACCTCAATCAAATCCACTCTACCTTGATATAATATAAGTTTTTGTATAGATATGCTAAAATTCGCCTCATACTTGATCCATGACTAATGCTAGCTACAAGATATTTAAATCCAAGCAATATTTTCATCGATTGTACTCATATACATAATGTACTTTATACTTATAATTAGATAATTATTATTTGAAATTATAAAAATAAATTTCTAATATATTATTTTTATGTGCATTGAATTTATTATATAAAATTTCATTTCTCTTCAAACTCTACATTTATTAAGTTTTACTATTTAATATATACACTAAATAAAAAATATAATAATATGAAAAGTGCTAAATATTTTTTCTTTTTTATCTTTTTTTTATTGTTTTCTACATTTTTATGATGACACATAAGTTATATTAAATTTTATAAATATATATTATTTACAAATTAAATTTAAATGTCATCATAAGAATAGAAAAAGAATAAAAAAAAGATATTTAATATTTTTTTAATAATATTTATAATAACATTTGATATGTATAATAAATAAATATATAATAACATTTTGAAGAAAAAAAGTGCACGGAATCTTTAGTTAACGCATCCATAGAAATTGACTTCTCAAAACTTGTAATTAATGTATGATTGCATAGGTTTGAAATTTCTTATAAAGTGAAATGAAAATTCACAATAATTCACTAATTGTGCATTGGTGGTAGTGACTAGTGACCAGTGAAGCGATGAAGCACATCCAATGTTGTAAAAGGTCAACTTTGAATCCTTAACAAATTTATTGCTTTTAAATTTTTATTTGGGGTCGTTAAAGGTCACTATCAGTATTAAATTATTTTCTGTGCAAAGAATGGAACAGCCGAATCAATTGATGAAGAAATCGGAGAAAGAATCTGCCTTATTTTTGGACAGATTATCTCTTTAACTATAAGACATAGCACCAGGCCACAAGCCTGCTGATAGTTAAGAGAGAGTTAAGATTTGAAGAAGAAAAATGTTTTTATCATGGACCCATTTCATAATTAATCTATTTCATTTACTAACCCTAATTATGGATTAAATATTCAACTAAAAGTTTAGAAGTTTTCAGGGTTTTTATTTATTTATTTATTTTTTATTTTTTATGGTAGATTAGAAGAAGCATTCTCTATCACTATCAGTTAGAGAGAAGCCATTTTCCATCACTGATTGATCCAAAGAATGAGACACATCAAAAGCTTTAAATTTTGTTGGTTAGGGCCACAAAAAGTGAACGCTAAAATGAAGAACAGAAAGAGATTTTAATTTTTGGAAACAAAATGGGAGTATAGGACGTTACTGCCCCCACAAGGTGTTGTTTTTGGCTATTTATTTCAGTTTTGTCCCTGTTCTTGTAGGACAACCTAGAACCCAATTACATATATAAATGATCCCTAATAAGTTGAATTATAGGTATTTATGTTAGTTCCTTAGGGGAAGGGTTGGCTATCCATTAGGGGAACGGTTGGCTATCTGCCACTTGGATGTGAAGTTTTGCTTTAACTTCTAGTTAAGTTTAGACAATTAGGAATAAGAAACCATAATTATTTAAGGTCAAATCCAAACATAAAACATGGAAACATGTTCATGTTGGGAAAAATGAAAAAAAAATTGGAATTTTATTGGAGAGAGTTTTAAAACAATAATGCATTTGGCAATAAACTAATGTTTCTTTTAATTTGTACAAATCGCAAAGACAAAAAGTAATCTATTATATTTTTCTTGTGGTTTGATTATACTTTTAGTTATACTTTTTTAAAGCTTTTTATTGTCCTGTATAAACGTTTATATATTGAAAAATGACAAACATTATAATTAATTATTTTGTTACATAATTATATTTTTTTTTATTTGAAATATGAATATGATAATTTTTATAAATATTATTTTTAATATTTTAATAACTATGTATTAGCATTATATTTATATAAAAATTAACTATAAAAATTAATTAGAAAAAATATTCTTATAATAATAATTTTTTATCGTGATAAACTAATCCAAATTTAAATACCAAATAAGTTGGCCAAGTCATTATAGGCCAAGAAATTATCAGATGACTTTTGCAGCTAAATCAAATATCCACTTATTTATCATTCAAGTGTATGAGCTGCAAGCTATAAAAAAAATTAAGAATCTAAGCGAATGCATTCGATTCAGTAGGATCTATTAGATTAGAGTGTGTTTGATTGTTCGTAATAAGAAATAATATAATATAATTAAATAAATTTTTAATGTATATTTATATTAAAGATTTATTTAATTATATTATATTATATCTAATTACGACTTAATAAACGCACTCTTAATCTATAGGAAGCACATTCATTTTCATAGTAATTTCCAATTTATCTTCTGTTATCCTAATATCAAGCCTAATTTAGAAAATTAGAAGGCCTTACGCTTAATTTTACCTCTATAGTTTTGATAATTTTAAATTTCCAAATTCTATAATATTTTTTTTTTATTTCTTATCACCTGCCACAGATTCTTCATTTCTGGATTTGGCAAGTTGTAACCAATGCAATTGCCATTTCCCAGTACTTGAATTCCATCGTTGTGTGAACGAGTGAGATACATATATAGATCATGGCCACTGTCCATTGGTCAGTCCAAAATACAGAAAATTTGAACAAAAAAAAAATAAATGAAATGACAGGTGAAGCAGAAAAATATATCTATAATTAATTGAAACTTTGTAATTATTCTATAATTATACAGAGTTCTTGAAAGTAATTTTTTACAACAATCAGGAAAAATCAATAATCTAAAAACAGAAAACCCATCTGAAGAAAAAATTATGATTAATTTAAATCTCCCATTTTCTTTGAAATAAATATAAGTAGAACTAATTGTAGGAGATTTAAAATTAGAAAAAAAAAAAAAGATCAAAATATATCTTAACAAAGAAATAAAACCAGCAACCTTAACCGTACTTAGAAAGAGAAAACAGGATTCTGATTTGTTAAAAACAAAGTCACAGAAAAAACTAATATATCCCATACAAAAGCAAAGGAAATTGTTATATAACAGTAGCTACGGTACCTCAGTATGGCTGTACTGATTGCAGCTCTTTCTTTATATCGATTTTTATTTTATTTATTTTTATTGATTTTTCTTATACTCTCCTTCCCATAAAATATATATTTATTTTCATTTTCACACATATTAATAATTTTTCTAATATACCTCTTCACTAATATTAAATAACAAATACTATTTTATTAAAATCAAATTACTTATATGTATAAAAATCCTCATTCAAGAAAATATATTATAATTTTTTTTTAAAATATATGAACACATCCAGGAATAGAACAAAGAATACGTACATACTTTAAAATCATGATAATTTTAAAAAGACATATTAATCCTTGCACACGTTATACTACCGATATAAGAGGTCAAAACTTTAGTTCACTTTTCGTTAATCTATCTACAGGAAAATAAACTCCCATGAATGGGAGATATGCACATCGCATAGACAATACACTTATATATATATATTTTTTTCAAACATATATAAAGAAATAGACTATAATTTAAGACAATTAAAAAAAAAAAAAGTAAGCTTATTGGAGAGAGTAGTAATTTGTTAGGAAGATTTATATACATTAACATATATGACATGGTTTGATTTAATGAAATAACCTTAATTAAAAAGAAAAGGTCCATTTCAATATTATGCTTGCGTCAAGCATTTATAAATTTTTAAAGGATTTAGTAAACTTCAATTGTCACTTCCCAAGTTTGCCACAGCCTCAAAAGATCACAAGGAAAATTCCAATTTAGTCCATTATTTTTATAAATCAAAATGTGACCTCAATATTCTCTTATTAGCTGCATGCACTGGGTGCAAAATTCGAATTCCAGGTTTGAAAAAATTATTTATCAAACATGTGAGATGAAATGAGTTTATGTTTTGCTATTCCCTTCTTTTTGTAGATTCACCTTGTAGATCAATCGAGATTAAAAATTCATTTGATTCGTAAAACAAAATAGAAAAATAATAAAATACTCCATTTATTTTGTAGAATATATAATTTTCACTCTATATAAAATTTATTATATTTTATAAATATAAAAAAAAAATTTACCATATATGATAAATTATCATATATTTAAAAATTTAATTAAGACTTTTAATTATAAATTTACCATTATATATATATATATGGAGTAGCTAATTATTAATATTAGACAACTAAAATTAAATCAATTTTCACATTTCATATATCAACTGAATCTAAATTAAATCTTTTTCATGAGTTCAAGTGTACTACATATCACACTCAACACTTGCATTTAAAAATTATTTCTAGTTAGATGCTTCTCCTACAACTACAAATTACCGTTTCTGTATGGTAACTACTAGTAATCATTTTAGTTGGGCCTTGGAATAAGGGAGAACATTTGATGGGTCAACTAGGATTCTACATGGGCTACCGATCGGGTCCTTGATGTCGACTGAAATGGGCTCACAGGCGGGGTTCTCTGTGGTTAGTCAAAGTCAAGGAGTCAACTGAGACACGAAAAATGAATCATCCATAGCCTAGGAGAACATTTTACCTCTCTCAATATGGAAAAAGAAATATATTTACAAAATAAATTAGTTATTTCACTTGCATTGATACACTTCATCCGTTGCATAAAAATAAATCAACTTTAATTTTCATATAAATTAAAAAAATATAAATAATCGAATTAAATCAATAAATTTATTAATATTTTCCTCGTATATTTCTTCACTAAATTACTCATATTATTTTATTAAAATTAAATTATTCAAATTGATAAAAATGCATATTAAATAAAGATATATTAGAAAATTAATAAATTAATTACTCTATTGAAAAGAAAAATAAACTATAATTTGCAATAAGTGAAAAAAAAAATGATTATGGAATGAAATGAGAAATTATTGTTCTTTATATATCTTATAATATTTGGGTTAATCTAGATGTTGGGATTCAACTTGATTTTTTTTTTCAGAAATAATTTTTATTAAACACTTTTAATTATAATAACAATTTAAATATTAATATCAAATATATATATATATATTAAAAATTATTTACATTAATATACATAAGTGCGTGTACATACACATACAATAAAATTCATGCAACTAATTTCTAATTATAAGTAAATACATTTAGTTAATATTATAAGGTGGTCCTATTTTGAAAGCAAATTTATTCCATTGGCAATATTATTCTTATATTAATTAAGAAAATTTTTTTACTTTTATTCTCTTTTAATTTATTTCAAAAATATTCCATCCAAATATTCTCATTCTCTTCTAATGGTGAGAATCGGCAGTTCTTGTCCTTTTCAGACCATTTTTAATCCTTCACAATACCAACTAACCAAACAAGGAGAGGTTAGCTTCATCAAACTTCTTTAATTCTTTCAATTGGATTCCATTTTTTTCTTTCTTAAATCCAAATGGATAGACATGGTGCTAAATATTAAATTCATTGTTGGGTTTTCTTAGGAAAATTGTTTATCCAAAATTTGATTTATTTGGAGTTTGGAGGGTGGGGGAAGATTGAAATCTTTAATAAAATAGCTGACTGAAAAAAATGGAGCCTTTACCTGATTTCTATCATTTGACAAGTTTGCATATTGGGTAAGAATCAATACTCCTTTAATTTAAACATCATTGTTATATAATATATTTTATGGTCATCTTTTAGTCGATATATAGTAGAATCTATCCTGGAAATTGACAAAGGTGGGAACTTTGCTAAATTGCATAATTTTCTCTTTTTTAAAAAAGAAATTTAATTTCTTTTGGTCTTAGTTTTTGGTCTATGTATGTCTCACGTTCTCTCTCTCTCTCTCTCTCTCTCTTTAAGCAAGAGCATTAGCAATCATAGAATTCATAATAGACAATCATCAAGGGAACTAATTGCTATGAATCTCCTCTCCCACCTTTTGAAAACTCGAGACTAATATATATTCTATAATACTATTAGTCTTTGAAAAATTATTAAGTGCATTCTATTTTTAAATTATAGTGCGTTCTATAGTTATAAGTATATAAAATTCACTTAACAAGTGAATCTCATGTACATGTAAGCTAATCAACATTATAAATGTAATGAACATTCTCATAAATAATATTTTTTTTATCAAGATAAGATGGTTTAAATTTAAATAGCAAATGAGTTGGTTAAGTTATTGAAAGTCAAAATAATTATCGACTGATTTCTCCGACTAAATCAAATACCCACTTATTTATCATTGGAGTCTCAACCTATAAAAACTAAAGCAAAATAAAATTTAGGGATTTTTTACTTTTAAGTACCTCAAATAGGATAAAAAATAACAAATATATCTTCACAATAAAATTTTTACAAAAACATTCTTTTCATCTTGCAACTCCACTTCACACGCGGCCGACCTTATCAATTTGCACATCATAAATTTAAGTTAACAAGTGTCTTAAAGCTTCATAAAATGATGCAATTTGCACCATTAGTACTTATACAAAGGAAGAATGCACTTGAAATTCTTTTCTTCAATTTCTTAAGTCTTGTTTTGGGCATTTGGAAGTGTTATTTAATTAGGTAAAAAATATTAAGGATTTTAAGGCTGATTTTGGATATAGGAGCATTTTTATTAATAATTAATTAAGAAGTTAGATTTATATTCACCAGTAAAATTATGTAAAACAATCAACATTCATAATCTCTAATCTACATATATATTAAATTATTTTAAATAATTATATATTTAAATAGACTCTTATTCTAGATGAAAAATATCATTTTAATCAATTAAATATAGTTTGCTGTAACTTTGATTCATTTTTTCAGTTTGAATGTGGATTCAGATCTCTCTAGAATTTTTACCGATTAGATAATAGTTATTAAAGATGATAATTACTTTTTATTATATAGCTTACAAAACTGTTTTGATTGAATTGATTATAATTTGATATAATAAAAAATCACAAGAATTAGCATATTATTAATTATTTTGGGCTTTATTGGAAAAAAAACCTTAACTTAATTCTATTGCAATCATTTTGATATATACAAATTGTAAAATTAAAAAATTTGGTATATTTTAAATATATGTTTGGCATTTGCAACTACTTAAATATATACAGATTGCAAATTTAAAAATTAAAAAGATATATAAATTAACAATATATGGTATACATATACTAAAATTTTGTATACTTTAAGTATATGTTTGGTATCTGCAACTACTTGAATATATACAAATTGCAAATTTGAAAAAATTAAAAAGATAAATTAACAGTAAATGGTATACTATACCAAAATTTGGTAGACATTAAGTATATATTTGGTATCTACAACTACTTATATTTATACGTATTAGAAATATGAAAATTTAAAAAAAAAAAGTAAATGGTATACGTATGCCATAAATTGGTATACAATTAGTATATGTTTCGGTATCTGTAACTATTTTATATTTATATAAATTGAAAATATGGAAAAATTAAAAAGATATAAACAACAGTGGTATACATATACCATAAATTGGTATACATTTAGTATAGATTTAGCATATGCAACTACTTTGTTTTTATATATTTCAAAAATATAAAAAATTATAAAAATAAATAGTAAATAGTATACGTATACCATAAATTGGTATACGTTTAATATATGTTTAGTATTTAAAACTACTTTATATTTATTCATATTGGAAACATGAAAAAATTACAAAGATAAATAGTAAATAGTATATGTATATCATAAATTGGTGTACATTTAGTATATATTTGGTATTTGCAATTACTTTATATTTATATAGATTGGAAATATGAAAAATTAAAAATATAAATAGCTAATGATATACGTATACTTCAAATTGGTAAACCTAAATTTAAACCCTAAAACCTTAAATCGAATTATCAATTCAATGATATTGGAATTATCATTTAATGATATTAATATCGAATAAAGTAAGTGATGCAAACAATAAAGCATACAAAGGCAATATACTTGGGGTTCGTATAAGTAAGTCTTGTCTATACTTGATTACACTTGGTGCATATACTAACTAATAAGATAAGAATATATTGAGTGAAAAAACTAGTATTAGTATTTCTTACTATGCAAAATAGACAATTAAATTAGTCAAAACATCTTATCACTCATTGATTTACTAAATGGGCATGAGGAAGGACAAGAGAATAAGGTGTATTTTTGAAAAACATAAAATAAAAAGGCTTATAAAAATAAAAGTCCTAACGTCAAAACTTAAGGAAAAAAAGTGAGTAAAATTGTAATTAAAAAAAGGAGTATGGAGTATAATTTCCTCTAAAATCTAACCTAATTCATACGAATAAGCCAAGGAATTGTTAGCCCATAGCTGAAGCCCAACTAATGCTTCAAATTTTAGAAAACAAATAGGAAGCACATTCTCTTTCATGGTAATTTCCAATTTATATTCTGTTATCCTAATATCAAGCCTAATTTAGAAAATTAGAAGGCCTTACGCTTAATTTTACCTTTCTGGTTTTGATAATTTTTAATTTCCAAATTCTATAATATTTTTTTTTATTTATTTCTGATCACTTGCCACAGATTCTTCATTTCTGGATTTGGCAAGTTGTTTAAGAGTCGGTTAAGCAAAGTAGGTGTTTTGTTGAAGTAGTAATATCGGTGGATATGTAGCTAAAAACAATCGAATCAATGCAATTGCCAGTACATGTTTGTTGCTTGCCTTCTACCAGGCTGCAAAACAAATGTCTGGTTGAAGAGTCCAATCAATGAGGGGCCCTTCTAATCTAACTTAAAATAAATAAATTAAATATCAAATAGAAGAAAAAGTAACTTGCCTTCTCTAAGTGACTGCTAAAAACATGGCCATGCTAGAAATAAAGAAACTTCTATTGAAATTTGGATTCTTCAAAATGGGTAGTCGAGAATTTTAACTCTCAGAAAAATCAACAAATAACGAGCTAATGTTTTGCTTAATTGCAACTAAAAAAAAATCTAATTAAAATTGTATGTATTTATTATGAAATGATAATGTATATTTCGTAATTCAATAACCTATTTCCTTTAAAAATTTCTGAACCGAAGATTTTGCTTATCAGTGAGAGATAAATTCAATCCTAAAAGTACCATAAACTTGAGAATCATGAAGTTAAAAATTGTTACTATTACTTAAAATTAATGTGAGGAACTTTGGAACATAGTCTTAAGCCATGAGATTATTTCATCTTAGTTGGGCTGCAAAGCATTTAAAGAAACTACGCACATAAAAGACAGTTTGCCTATGTGACTTTGATAATTTCTTCGAATTATGCTATTGCTAACACATTATGTTTGAAAAAAGAAAAAAAAAAAGGCCTAACTAAACTGGAACAAATTTAGTAGTGTGTTGTGGTTTGATCAGTTTGATTTCCTTCCTCTACTTCACCAGACATTTCTTCAAGTGATTTTCCCTTTGATTCAGGTACTAAGAAAGTAAAAATCATCCCCAATAAATTGATTCCACCAAGGATTAGAAGTGTCTTTCGTACTCCAATACCATTGGCAGCATACATGAATCCAAACGCACCCACCATTGCCCCTGCTTTGCCTGCTGCAGCTGATATACCATGGCAAGTAGACCTTAATCTTGCTGGGAAAATCTCTGCAGGCACAATAAACGTAGTGGCATTCGGACCGAAATTGGCGAAAAAGAAGGTTAGTGAGTACATGACAACGAAACCAATTCGATTATTTGGTAGAGTCCAGTGATGGTAAGGTATGGCCAAAGCAAACATGAACACAGTCATGAAGAAAAATCCCATCAATTGAATTGCAAACCTTCCTATTTTATCAATTAAAAAAACAGTGAACCAATACCCAGGAACTGTGCTGCAAAGAGCAATGAGAGTTTGTGCTCTAGCAATTCTAAAAACTTCTTCAATGGCACTCATGGTTTTAGCTTTAGGAATCCATCCAATAGCACTGAAAATATCCTTCTGAAACAGATTCTGGCTATAGTATGCAATGTCCAACAAGAACCAAGTGGCAGCGGTTCCCAGCAAGTGAAGTCCATGGCGACGAACAAATTCCTTACTGAACAGGCAAAAATTATTTCTTCCCACCTGCTCAACTTTCTCTTGTTCTACCTCCAAATCGACCTGAAGCACTTTTGCCATGTCAGAGGCAGCCTGTTTGGCATTCTTGGCAACTAAAGCAGTGTAACGTGCAGTTTCAGGCATCTTCATACGCCAATAATAAGTGAGTGCAGCTGGGATTGCACCAAACATCAAGATAATCCTCCAAACATAATCAGCTTCAGGTACAGTGGAGCCAACTGGATCAATCTGATAAGGGTGGGCAGGAAATTTGGCCTCAAAAGCTACAGAAACTATAATAGCAACCATCCCACCGGCTAAAATCCCAAAACCTTGCATTGCAAACACAGCAGCAATGAAAGCCCCACGAGTCTTTTTATTAGCATACTCAGACATGATTGTAGCAGAAAGTGGGTAGTCACCACCAATGCCAAAACCAAGCCAAAAGCGGAAAAAACAGAGAGTGGACATAACAGCAGTAGGACTCTTGCCAAAAGAGAGACCCGAGGCAATTGAGCAAACAACCATAAGCATCAATGTCATGCCATACACACTTTTTCTCCCCATTTTATCACCAAGCCAACCAAAGAAAAGCTGGCCTGCAAGTGATCCGCAAAAAGCCACACCATTAACAGCAGCGGAAACATTTGATGGTAAAGATCCCGGACTAGCAGAACCTTCCTTGTAATAATAGATTCTTCCCAGCAATTTGGTCGCAAGGGATATACAGAAAAGATCATAAGAATCAGTGAAAAAACCCATTCCAGCAATCACAATTGCTGTGAAATGATACCATTGTGTTTTAGCCAAATCAAGTGCATTAAGCACTTGCAGTTGTTCTTTTGCCATTATTTCCTCCCCTGCAACAGTAGAAGAAAGATAAATCAATAAATAGAAACAAATTAGAGAGATGAAAAATTATAAAGGAGAATAATACTCAATCCTTCAACCCAACCATTGTATTCTCCACTCTCAAAATGAAAAGAACAATAATAGCACATATATATACATATATAGTGTGTTAGAGTAAGCCACCTTTCCAAATTCAATAATGAAAAGTAACTCAATCAAGACTTATTGGATACTTACCAAATCCAAAAAGGAAAAAGTGACTTAACTTCAATTAACAAATTAAAGTACTTTTATAAATAGGAATTCAAGGCAGCTATAACATCACGTAATTGAATTCCATAGTTGTATGAACGAATGAGATTCATATATAGATCATGGCCACAGTCCATTGATCAGTCCAAAAAAATAGAAAATTTGAACAAAAAAAAAAAAAAATAAATCAAATGACAGGTGAAGCAGAAAAATATATCTATAATTAATTGAAACTCAGTAATTATTCTATAATTATAGAGAGTTCTTGAAAGTAAATTTTTTATAACAATCAGGAAAAATCAATAATCTAAAAACAAAAAATCCATCGGAAGAAAAGTATATAATTAATTAAATCCCTGATTTTCTTCGAAATAAATACAAGTAGAACTAATTGTAGGAGATTTAAAATTGAAAAAAAAAAAAAAAAGGTCTTAACAAAGAAACAAAAATAGCACAGTGATACCGAGCTTAGCCGTACTTAGAGGGAGGAAAAAAAAAAAAAAAAGGAAGAGGAAGAAGAGTGGATTCTGATTTGCTACTCTTCGTGTCCCCAAAAAACAAAGTAAAAGAAAAAGCTAATATATCGCACACAAAAGCAAAGGGAATTGTTATATATTACTGTAGAGGAAGAGTTGAGAGTTGGGAATTGAATAGAAGCGTGTGAGATAGTGAAGGAGCAGGAGATGGAGAGAAGTGGCGGGGCAGTTTGTTCCGTATTTAAATCCGCCCACCCTGCGCTGTCCTTTTCTTGTGATCATCAATCTTTTTGTTGATGGGTCAACTAAGATTCTACATAGGCTATCAATCGGGTCCTCGATGTCGATTGAAATGGGCCCGCATGACGTGGCTCTTAGTGGTTCCTCAAAGTCAAGGAGTCAACTAAAACACGAAAATGAGCCATATTTACAAAATAATTTTTTTTTGCCTGAATACAAAATAAATTACTTATTTCACTTGTGTTCGGTTATAAAACTATATAAAATTATTTTCATTTTATTAATTTTTTTCAATTATCATTTAAAAATAATATATATATATATACACACACACATAAATATTAAAATTAAGAAAAAGAAAATATAATTTGTTGCCACCTCATTAATTTTGGAAAATTTAATTTAATTGGTTTGAAATCAATTGAACGCCATATAATAATATAATTAATTAACAGTTTAGTAAATTAATTTAATAATATAATATTAATTAAATATTTACTTATAATTAGTTTTATGAATTTTATTATATGTGTAGAGAATATGACAAATTATTAATGAAATCCATCAATCTTCATATTTTTCTTATTTTGCAGTTTACCTTAAAATCTGAACTTTACCGTACGTAGAATTCTATAACATTATCATATCTAATTAACTTGTACAAATAGTTTTCTTTTTCTTTTTTTAATTTATGCAATGAATTTGAGCTTTTGATTTTTTTTTTTCTTTTTGCCAAACGAGTTTGAGCTTTTGATGATGGCATAAAATTAAATACATCAATATTTAAAAATAAAATTATAAGAGATAATAATATTCCTTAATTCTCGCGAGTTTCATTTCAAAATGATGAGTGCTAAATGCCACAGACATATATACTTTCTACATTCCCATAGCCAAAAAATAAAAAGTTGTAGATTTGTTTGAATGCAAATTTGATAATTGATAAGAAGGTATCTATACAGGGAACCCAGCAGTCCTGCACGCTTAGATACGTGTTAACAACTTTAAATTGTATGTTTGAAAAATAGAAAAGAACCATATATCGTTTGACCAAATATCACCCTTTTTTTTTCCCCCTACTTAAAGTAGAGGGAACAAAATTAATAAGTCCAAGTAAATAGAATCTAAAGTGATTTTGATTGGCATGCCAAAATATAATTTAATGATAAATCTATAAATAATTTAGAAATAGACTAAAATTATTTTTTATGAAACATAAAATTAGTATTTTAAAAATCAAACTAGACCTATCAGTTGAACTTATTGAATTGCGAACTGTTGGCCAATGGCTAGTCTAATTCGGTTCAATTAAAAACTGGATTTATAATTCAATCACTTTTTGACTAGTTTTAATCGATTTTAATTGGTTGAATTTCCATCAATGAAAACTAATCAAAAAATTTAGAAAAAAGAAATAAAAAGATTTTATTTAATCGGTCGGACCACCGATTCAATCGGCCAGACCGATTGAACTGCAATTCAATAACCTGATCGGTTCAATCACCGGTCTAATTTTTAAAACACTAATAAAACCACCATGTAGCTAGGTGTTAATTGGGTCTTCTTCTCTTGGACTCTCTTTCTTATCGTCAGAGTTTTTTTTTTTTTTTCCCAACAAATAGCGATTCATTAATGGAGCACTAGGTCTAAATCAGTATACAATACACAAATAATATGCCTATCTCAGTAGGAAAAAACTACCCACTAAAGAAGTTAACACAATGGGCTTGAAGGCCAAATATCAGATCCAGAGGCCAACAAATCTAGTAAAATTACTAAAAAACCCCTTATCTATCCCCTCCCTTTCAGAAGCTTTGACGTCACCATTAACCAGACCCGCTGACATCGGCAGTCAAGCCAAAGGGAGGAACGATAGGTAGACCAGACCTGAGACTAAAGCAAACAGCAGATTTGTGAACTGAAAAAAGGGGCAAAAAAAGATATTTGAGCTTGAAGTGTTGGGTGGTCAGCCGTTTTCATATTATTTATAATTCTATATGGACATAAAGCTGTACAGAAAATTCTGAATTGATGAAAGCATATTAATTTTCTATCTGATATATACATGCATTTTTTGTCTCAACAAATTTGCCATAAATAATATATAGCTCAACTCAGTAAGTTGTGAAGTTTGAATTTTTTTTTTCTCTTACATACTCAACTACAGTTTAGTGGTATGCATGTATTGCATATATGACTTGACAAATAAATTCAAGTTCAGACCTTTGATACCATAAAAAAAATATATATTTTGAGTTGCCTTTCTTTTTTATATTTTAAAAAAATGAAAATACAAAATTTTAATGGAAAAACAAATGTTTTCATCCCATGTAATAATTTTTGAAATTAATTAAATTAATAACTTTTAGTTTTCACAATGATTTTACTATTAAATTTATTAATTTTTTATCAATAATTTAAATTTCAAGGTAGATATGCAATATTTCATTAAATGAAAAGATAGTACAAGATAGATATGCAAAATATATAAATTTATCTCAAATTCTAAATTAAATTGGATTACTGAAATTGAAAAAATAGATTAAATAGCAATTATTAGTTAGAAAAGAAATTTGTATTAGGTTCTAAATCAAACCGGATTGAGTTGAACAAAAGTGATTAAATAATAATTATTAGTTAGAAAAATTTTGTAATAGATATATGCAACAATTAAAATATCTACTATTAACAAGTATATTGAAAGTGCTCCTTAGAAAAATTAATAATAATTTATCAATAAATTTTAATTTAATGATATTGAAATTATATCTAATATTACAAAGTTAATATTAATAATAATTAAATTAATAAAAAAGTAATAATTATTTTTTTTTTGTCAGGAGATATTTTATATAAAACTAATTACAAATGTTGGCCCAATACGGATAAAAATCAACTACTACAACTCAATAAAGGTCTAGAATCATTGGCCAAAAAAAAAAAAAAAAAGGCATAGAACAAATACAAATGAATCAAAATTTCACCTGCAACTTCGGAGATTAAACATGGGAACTTTTGGTCATATGACAATTTTTTTTGGGCCCAATAAATATGCATTCATTAACAAGGCATCAAACCGAAAACAGTGTACAATTCAATTGCATATAAAGTCCAATTCAACCTCAAATACATGGATAAGAAATCCAAAAATACAATATTGACCAAAGAGGTTTTTACAATTAGCTTAAAAATCAGAAGATTGACTCAAAGACTAACAGAGGAAATAATATCTTGACCGATCCCCTTCTCCATTGTTACTAAAAACTGTGCTAGAGAGAAGAACCGAGAGAATATTAAACCTGAAATTTGAGCAAACAAAATAAGCATGCACTGAATAGACTTGTAAAGATCTTTTTGCTGCAATCACAAGAAGCATAAGCCAAAAGAGGCATAGATTTAGTGGTTTTGACGATATCTGAGATTGTCAGTTTTTCAAAACATTTGGGTGACCCTCACAAGAAGATATTCACATTGCTAAAAAAATAAAAAATGTAAACAACTTATAAATGCTAAGGTTCAATCAACTAATTTTTTAGTGCTAGTCATTTTAATATTAGTTGGACCCAAACGCAATTCTATTAATGGACTTTATACTTTATTCATTCATTTCACTCTTATCTTCACCAATTCAATTTCTAATATGATATCAAAACAGTCCTAATCTAGTTTCTCAATTTCCCGACTTTCCTTTGGATATCCAGTTCTAGCGGTCTAGTCCAGTATTACCATTGTGTTTCAATTTAATTTCAAGTTTCGTGAGAAAATATCAATTTGAAATGACAATTAGGCGTTAAAATCAAATCTTAATTATATTTGAGGAGAGTATTAAAAATCCCACATTACTAAAGAATATGAAATGTAAACAATTTATAAATGATAAGATCTAACCAATTAATTGATTAATGTTAGCTATTTTAATATTAATTGAAGTCAAACCTAATTTTATTAGTGAATTCTATACTTTACTAATTCATTTTACTTTCTTATTTATCAATTCAATTTTTAACAATATCTACCCCTAGAGGATCTTAAGGTTTAGAAGAGAAAAAAAATGATCAAGTAAACAGATATGTGAAAAAACCACCATCACATAGGGTAAAATGCTCACAAAAACACAATAAATGCCAACCAACATAGACGGTAGAACAAAAGAATACGAGGATCTTAGACCAAAATTTATTAAGCCACGAAGAAAGGTAAAGAAAAACAGTAGAAAAGGTCGTATGGCTTGGGACCTGTCCAATCAGGTCAGAAATCATTGAAAAAAAGTAATAATTAAAAAATAACAAAATAAAAACAATAAATTGGGTATGACATCGGCAAGAAAGCTCCAAAGTATTGATAGACGATGAGAAGTTGACACATTTCCCATAAATCTCATCACAACATTCTTGTTTGGTTAATGGCCAGCCATTGTGGCGAAAAAGAGCTGGCTTAGCATACATAGTCAAAGGATTAGACACAATGGATGCAAGGTTTCCCGTTCTTTGGGTGAAAAACCAATAACATTTCGCCAAATTAATTAAATATCTATATCGAGTGTATATATATATATATATATATATGTGGACTTCTCAGACAGTGGGTTTGGGAGAATTACATTACATACTCAAAGAAATTTATCAAACCAGCCACCATACCATTTTTTCAGATGATTATTATTATTATTGGTGTTCAGTTTTCAACATGCTTATTAGGTTTGAGTCAATTTCTGTGTATGGATGCGGCAAAAGGACTGTACATTTTTATTTTATTTTATTGGTGCCCGCTTCTTTTTTTGATATCTAATTTTTGGTCAACGTTGGAGAGTATAAATAATTATGGCAATCATGAGTATCTTGAAAATCAGTGTTTAGAATTCACGACAATTCTTTTGCCTAATCCCAAGAAAGCTTATATTAATTTTATACCTAAGGAAACAAATCGTTTCAAGAAGAAAGAATAAAGGTTGTTAAGTGTCAAGGCAAGCAATAAACTTAAATTGTGAAATTTCATTCTAACCCCGTTAAATATCTTTATTGTCAATATTACTCCCTTTATTAATTTGTTTAAACCTAATAATTATATAGGCTTTGAAATAAAAATTTTCTTTTCTTTATCTTCTTCATCATCTTCTTCTTTTTTTCTTTTTTGGATAAAGTAGTCTTTAAATATATATATATAAGTCCCTGTAAAAAAAAAAAAACACTTTTATCTCATTAATTAATTTTGTTAGTTTGAGGAATATTTATGGAGTAGTTCTATTTAATTTCCTATATCCTCTAATCTCAATCTCACCAAGAATTAAAGTTGGAATTTCAACTCTCTATCGTTAAGATTTTATCCCATAAATTCTATATACGTAGATCGAATTCTGATTTTAAGTAGAAAAAGCCTTTATTTCACAAAAATTATTGATATTATTTAATATGATAATTTAATAATTCACAAATCCTTTGATAAAGAGAGAAGTGAGGAATTTGACTTATAATACAGAATGATAATTATTGTAATTAAATACAATTCTTTTGAAAAATAAAGATTTTTCCTTTCACAAATTAAAAAGATTATACAGCAAAAATGAACACATTATTGTTATTAGTGATTGTTAAAAAAATATTTAACAATCTTTGTGAAAATTTTCATTTATGTAAATATCACGAATAATATTTAAAATGATAACTCAAAGGTTTATTTTTCATTTATGTAATTAATTTGTGAAATTTTTTATTTAAATTATTCGGGTTATATTAAAATTAAAAGAATATCAAATTTAATTAAGTAGAAGCATGGTAATTTTACAAGATGATTGGATGGAGTCAGGTTATGAAAGAGGAATAGGCTATCCCATAACATTGTCAAGTCCATTGGCTATACTCACTAGCTATAAATAAATAAACGAAGGACGCAAATTAAGGAGAAACAACTTACTGCATTATGAATTCATTTTGCAAGCTTTTTCCAAGACCAAGAACCAAATTAAAACTAAAGATGAAGATGATGACACTAACCTGCTATGCATATATATATATACTTAAATTTGATCCTTACAAATTACAAGTATAACAAGACATAAAACTCAAATTTCAGTAATAACACATGTAATATGGTAACTTTGGAGTTTAGAACACCAAAATAGAATTGGAACATATAGTATAGTTGCACTTATATCAAATTGTTCAAGAGCAATTATCTACATTATTGCATTATTGCACAAAACCGAAACATAGATTAAATCCACACTAAGTATATCAGAAAGCTGTGATCAATAAGAAGTAATTTGGGGAAGTTTGTCAAAATCACACTGGAACAGTCCTAGCAGAAGCAGCAGGCTGCATTTCCTCATCATTTTCTTCATTCTCACCTGACAACTCTTCCAGCGATTTACCCTTCGATTCGGGGACCAACAGAGTAAACAACATTCCAAAGAAGTTAATAACACCAAGAGCAATTAAAGAGTTCTTCACTCCAATACCAGGAGGATAACCTGCTTCAGTCTTGGTTTTGTCTTGGTTTTGTGCAGCATATAAGAAACCAAATGCACCAACTATAGCACCTGCCTTTCCTGCTGCTGCAGATATTCCATGGCAAGTTGATCTTAGCCTTGCTGGGAAAATCTCTGCTGGGACAACAAATGTGGTGGCATTGGGTCCAAAATTGGCAAAGAAAAAGGTTAGTGAGTACATTGCAACAAAACCAAATCTGTTAGGCTTCAAGGTCCAGTGATGGTATGGGATAGCAAGTGCGAACATGAACACTGTCATGAAGAAGAAACCCATCAATTGAATGGCGAATCTCCCTATGTAGTCAATCAAAGCCACTGTAAACCAATACCCTGGCACCGTACTGCATAGTGCAATTAGTGTTTGAGCCCTCGCAATTCGATAAACCTC
Organism: Reutealis trisperma; assembly: GCA_947687605.1. Classification (NCBI taxonomy): domain Eukaryota; kingdom Viridiplantae; phylum Streptophyta; class Magnoliopsida; order Malpighiales; family Euphorbiaceae; genus Reutealis; species Reutealis trisperma. The sequence goes on along the minus strand of CANTUT010000019.1, from coordinate 5,173,414 downwards.
ATGAATTGCATTCATTTTTGCTGCGCTAGGAATCCAATTGATTGCTGTGAAGATATCCTTTTGGAAAAGATTTTGGCTATAGAAAGCAATATCTAACAAGAACCAAGTAGTGGTAGTTCCTATCAAATGAAGACCATGGCGCTTGGCGAATTCTTTAGAGAACAAACCAAATGAATTGGCTGGCTCTACAGCTATCTTATGTACCTTCTCCTCCTCTGCTTCAAGTTCAACATTTAACACCTTAGACATATCTGCAGCAGCTTGTTTTGCATTCTTAGCAACTAGGGCTGTGTAACGGGCAGTTTCGGGCATCTTCATACGCCAGTAGTAAGTGAGAGCAGCAGGTATGGCACCAAACATCAAGATTATGCGCCAAACATAGTCAGCTTCAGGAACAAGTGAGTCTTCTCGATTTATTTCATATGAGGGGGCTTTGAATTTGTGATCAAATGAACTGGAAACAATAAGGGCCACAATCCCACCAGCCAAAATCCCAAATCCTTGCATAGCAAAAACAGCAGCTATAAATGCTCCACGAGTCTTCTTGTTAGCATATTCAGACATAATTGTGGCAGATAAAGGATAATCACCCCCAATACCAAATCCTAGCCAGAACCTAAAGAAACAAAGAGTGGCGATGGTACCCTTAGGAGAATGTCCAAAGGAAAGTCCTGAGGCAAGAGAGCAAACAACCATGAGAATCAGAGTTATCCCATAGACTTTCTTCCTACCCAATTTGTCACCAAGCCAACCAAAGAAGAGCTGGCCAGCTAAAGTGCCACAAAGTGCAACACCATTAACAGCAGCTGCAACATTAGGAGGCAATGTGCCTGGCTTATCTTTCTGAAGGTCTGTGTAGTATATACGACCAAGCAATTTGGTGACTAGGGAGATGCAAAAAAGATCATATGCATCTGTGAAAAAACCCATTCCAGCAATCACAATTGCTGTGAAATGATACCATTGAGTCTTTGCAATATCGAGTGCATTAAGCACTCCCAGGTTTTCTCTAGCCATGACTTGTACTCCCCAACTTGTGTAATTCTACCTGAAAAAGAACATAAATTAGATATAAATTTTCAGTGGTTATTTTTAGGCCAGGTGATTAATATGCATCAAAATAAACCATTATGCTACAACTCTGAATTATTTGCAGAACATATTACAATTGCTTCTATAATCAACAGACAGGACAAAACAGGATCACATGGGACTCCATATTCTCTTGTTCTCATCTGATAGAAATAGCAAGTGGTACAATAAAACAAAGTAATAACTGCTCCAAAGAAGAAAAGAAATGGTGACACAGTGACATGTTTACTTTTCTAAGCAAGACTTGAGGAAAAAAAAAATGTAATTTTCATTAACTACAGCTATGAATTAGACTGAGACTGATGAACTACCAGATGATTCATGCTCGTGATTGTTTATTGGCCTTCTATATTCATCAAGTTGTATTCTATATGATAACTTAATATGTCAGTCGTCACTCTAGCTAGATTTTGACAGCGTAAGGAAGAAAAATCAACCATTAAGCTAGAAAAAATTGCATGGAAAAATAATTAAGTGATAAGAAAAATCATTTTTTCTACTCTAATGGCTAGACTTTGCAGTCCCAACCAATCAATAGCTCGGGGAAAATTGAGATATTTGCCTTGTTAAACACGCCAAAGGAAGTAACAGTGTTACAAAGAAAATACAAGAGAAAAAACGACAGAACCGGCCGTGGACGTTATTAACAAATGGGTAATTACTATTGACCTTTAATAGAATTGGAAGTCGAGCTTAGGCCAGTTTTTATGTCCAGAAAATCTTGAAAGATTTTATGTGTTCATTGTTCAAAATTGTTCATAGCAAATCTTAAAATTTAGTAAAAAATGACCACTCTCAACGCTGTATTGTGCGTACAACAATTAATGTTGAATTAAGAAGAAGGAGAAAAAAAAAAAAAAAAAAGAAGATAGAGAGGCCAATTTCAAATTCATAAACGCTAGTCAAACACCATTAAATCAGACTTAAACTAAAAAAAATTTGCGAATGGGCTGAAAGTAAGAAACAGGATCAATTGTCAAACACAAGAGAAACAATTTATTCATGGGGATATTTGAATAAAGGTTGAAAATTTTTGTTTGTACAGGAGAAGGAAATATACGTATTAATGATTTCCTCTACCTGGGTTAGCATATCTTCATAGAAAATGTTACTATTTCCACTGGTCCTACAGAATCCAATTCTGGGTATTGCCATATTATGACTCATGATATGAGTTCAAGAAAATTTTCCCACAAGAAGAATCTTGAACTATTGTTCAAAAATTTTTAAAAAAAAAAAAAAAAAGGCTACAGGAGGGAACTTTAAGTACTATTCATCACTTAGAAAAGTTATCCACTATAAAGAAAATGCAATGGTAATAAAAGCGGTCCTACAGCCAGATCCAAGAAACATGGAACCTGTCATTCTTCATAATTTCATATCTTCATATATTAAAGATTTCAATTTTCAGTAAAGAAAAGAAAAGGGGAGAGAAAAAGAGACTAACCCACTTCTTCTTCAATCCACACCAAGAAGAGATCAGTATGGAAGGGGTAGAGGCAGAGATGGACAGATGGGCATTTAGGGAGAGCCTGGTATTTAAATGCAGTATCTACGCGTATAATGAATTGCAGCATCAAATGGGATATACCCTTTTAATATATATATATATATTTTTTTCAAGTCAACTCTGGAGCCACCTTATTTTTCTCTCCTCCCTTATGTACACTAATTATGACAATTATAAGCTCATCTATGAACTCTACCGCACGAATATTTTTTCAGCATTATTCCTTTCACTTTGTTACTTTGTTGCTTAATTGGAAAATTGGTATCATCATACAATGGGATTATTTGTTTAATTACATGTTAACAAAAATACTATTTTAATTAATGCATAATTCGGATATATAGAACCTGAATAATGATTTACAGCTATATATATATATATATATATATATATATATATATATATATATATATATATATATATATATATATATATATATATATATATATATATATATATTAATTTAACAATATAAAGTACTAAATTTGCCTTTTTGTCCAATTAGAAGCAAATCATTTATACTAAAACTAAGGGATTCATAAATGAAAAAATTCTTATTTATAATTTGGTTTTTAGAAAATTGATCATAGATCAATAAAAAGATGAACAAACTCTCTTATCAACTAAATTAACCTTTGAGATTATATATTATGTTATATTTTACATATGGGTGGCTATTTTAAAAATAAAAATTATTAGGGCCAAAACTAAATATATATTGATTGGCTTTAATTGATAACACTGTTGATAATCCTAAAGTCATAATCCTACCCTACTTTCTATTTCAAGCAAGACACTATAAGCATTTCCCTAAAAAGTTTTAAAAATACTATTAAAATTTAAATATACAATTAAAATCTAAAACTTATTTTTGAACTCCACTATCTATTTTAAACTTTGAAATTGTGTGTTTCAATTTCATGTATTTATCAAAAAAAATTTCTTTTTATCATAGACAATGTCTTACACTCATATCCTTCACATATTGAGCTTCAGGAATGGAATTTAGTAGAACATATAAGGCCATGATCAATAATGTAGTTTTGTGTCCACATCACTAAACTGATCATGCAATTTCTGTGAGACATATACTCTTTAACTACAAAAATAATTAAATGATTATAGTCTATTAACATATGTCCTAAAAGTTACATACAAAGTCCACAGTACATGAAGATCTGCGTGACTTTCTCTGTATATATCTCCAAATATGGTTAAGGGTAGCTTTCAAACCCTTAAATCAGGTGATTAGAATAGGCTAATTACGATTAATTGTGCTAAAGCATGATTATATATAATGATAATGAATTTATGAACTATATAATAATGGTATTACTAATTATATTTTTATTGTTGTAGCTGGTCAGCAAGGAAAGAAAAAAACTGCAAGGAAATTGCATAGCAAATTCATATATATGGGTGAAAGTGATTTTTGGATAATGTCTGCTCCTCCATTTGATAGCAAACACTGATGTTACATAAATCTGCTTGCTTTCTTATTGGAAGGTAGTTCTTTCTGGGTCCAATTTCTAGGTATATGCATGTGGTGATTGCTTTCACTGGGAAAATAAATATAAACATTGTATCATCCTATATATTATAATTTAAGCTAACGCGTTAAATTGATCAAATTTTATATGAGAATTGACCTTTAATTTTGACATATTATTTAATTAAATTAATTGCTATAATAACCTTCCAAATATGTACTAATCAAATAATTGAAAGAATTTCTAAAATATATGTGAGAGTCTAATTATTACAAAGCGGAAATATAAATAAATATATAATTTATTTGAATAAATAATCATTTAAAATAATTTAATATTTGAAATTTTGTGCTATATTTATTCTTTATAATTTTATACTTAAAACTCAAATTTAAATTTTCAATAACCACTTATTTAAACATATATTTATATTATCCTATACATGAAAATGCATGTTAACGCGTCAATTATTCATATTTTATATATGAGAATTGACCTTTTTGGGATGTTATATTTAACCAACAAACATCTTAATTAATATGTGCTAATCAAATCATTGAAAGAATTTATTAGAAGCTTAATTAATTAATTCATTGTTTCAATTATTGATTCCTTTTTTTTTAGTACACCAAAAAACTAGTAAGAAGAAATAAAAGTAGTGTCAAAATTAAAATTTTAAATCATTTATAGAGTAAAATATAGACACTTAATTGTGAAATTACTAGCTCGATTATTTGTTTTGATCAATTTATATATACCCTTTGGTATTAACCCATGATACCGAAAATATTCCTTTTCCTTTTGTTATTATCCATTAAATAAGTGCTTTTCTATTGATTGCTAATTTTGATTACAAGTTATTAACAACAACAAGAAGGAAGCATATAACTTGGAATATCTTATTAGAGCTAGGTAGCATCACGAAATTATAAAATAGTGACGATCCTTTCCCCATAAAAAGTTCATTTATAATGAGTCTTCTATTAATGTGATATTGAGTGAATTTCAAGGAGTGCCAGCAGTAATGATAACATTTCATTTCATGATAAGCACATTCCTCGTAATCTTAGCAGAAATTCTTGCAGACAGCTATAATTAAATTGGAAAATAATAATAATAATAATTCTACAACTGCTATATTTGTATACTGCAGATTGTAAGTCAACTTGTTGACCTTTTTCATGTTCTTATAACTTCTTATTATCCGTTTCCTAAAAAAATTCTTATCCGTTTAATGGCTTAGATTATTAACATCTCGAAAAGCCAGTCAATCCTTCATTTCTCATTCTCAACTTTGCTTGCATAACTGGGTAATGATTAAGATTTTTTTTTTTTTTTAATTTTTTGAGGGAATATCATTGAGTATGCATGATTGTTATTGGTTAGCGTACTTTTCCAGCAGCTACTATTTAATTTAAATATTGCCACTAATTGATTAAATCGCCAAAAAAAGGTGGTATAGTATATAATAATAGCAGATTAATTATGCTTGGTATATACTATCTTATTACATTTTTTTTAGATTTATTTCTTAATTAAGTTAATTAATTAACGTGTATGTGTATTATACTTATGTATATAACTCTTTCCAAGTCATGGAGACATCTAATAAATATTATACCGACGTGCGCATACCTAATTAATTAGGTAAATTTGTGAAGAAAGCCTATTAAATATTTAAAGAACTTGTTGAAAAAAGGGCAAAAAAAAAAAAAAAAAAAAAAAAGGTTTTCCCAAAGGTTAATTGTTTTAAAAAAGAAATAAATAATTCAAATATAACCAACTTTTCCGTCAAATAATTCTCAATTAATTGTCCATAATATTCAAGGAATTCCTTTAAGTCAATTTTAATAAGCTTACTTTTTATATACATACCTACTTTTTTTTTTTTTATGCAAAACTGTTTATAAAGTAGATCATATTCAGATCGAACATAAACTAGTTGATAATATGACGTAAACTGGACTAAATTTAGTAGTCTAATTATTCGAATTTGGTCATATGAATAAGAACTGCATAAAATTTTATCTAATATGACTCAAATTGACACAAATCCGGCCAAATTTAATTTTTCCCTCGAATAAAAATTAAACAATAGTAATAGATTACACTAAAAATAAAGTATAATGGATAGATTCTATCATATAATTACACAAAGGGCTAAATAAATAAATAATGAAGTAAGCAATTGAATATCAATCATTTATTTTTTAGTAGAATGACAAATTTAACACGCAGAAGGCAAAAGAATTTTTTTCCTTTTCACATATGTTCATATTTATTGACCCAAAAGACACATTTTTGAAGTGTTTTACTCTGCCACTTGCAATAATATTATATATTACGTCAATGGTTTAGAAAATGTAAGTCAAACTTGAAAACTGCACAGCGTAATGGTTCACATTATTAGAAAATATTATTTAGACAAATAAAATTCTTTAATATCCACAGATTTGATTTTTTTTTTTTTTTTTTCCTTTTGCTGTTGGCTTTTTGAACTTGTAATATTTGATTAGCTTGAGAACGTAAGTGATATGCCGTACAGTACCAGAAGTAAATAAAAATACATGTATTGTACCAATATAGTGTTTTTTTTTTTTTTTTTTTTAAACCATGCCAATATGGGTTATTGACAATGTTTATATTAGAATTTTACCATCCCTGTCGTAAGAATTTAATTCAAACATATTCTATTTTATCAATTTTTCATATTTGATATAAAATAATTTATAAAATTTATTTTTTAATATAATAAAATAATTTTAAAGTAAATAAAAATTGACCAAGTAATTCAGGCCATAAATAAATAAAATGCTAATCCTATGATGAGAAGTTATGGTGTTAGCCTTGTGGGGTGGTCTCTACCACCAATATCTTGGACTAAACTTAATATAGATGGATGTTCTAAAGGGAATTCAAGGGTAACTGGTGGAGCAAGTCTATTTAGAGATCATTTTGGCAAATGGTTAAGATGTTTCGTTGTGAATATCAGTGTGTGTACAGATATGGAGGCGAAACTCTAGGTGATTCTTTGTGGTTTGATGCTAGCTCAAGTTAGGGGATTGGCCAACTTGATTTTGGAAATTGATTCACAATCGGTAATGCAATGGTTGAAGCAATAGAATATTGCAAGTTACTCTGTCCATAACTTGCTATTTAGGTGTCCAAGACTATTGTCCTCTCATTCTCCCAGGCAATGATGGTTCATGAATTTAGAGAAGGCAACAGAATTGAAGATTGACTTGCTAATGAAGCTCTCATATATGATAGAGGTATTTTTGAGTTTTATCATCCTCCAAATGGCATTATTTAGTTGATTCAAGGGGACTCCAATGGACTTTTTCTGACTAAGAAAATTGAAATTATAGTTTGTTATTGGGTATCCCTCTCCTTTGTAACCAAAAAAATTATTTCATTTTTCAAAAATTTAATTTAATTAAGACTTCATTTATAGTCAAATATTTATAAAAATATATATTCCAATCTCCTAAAATTTCAATATTATTAGTTATTATTAAATAATTAAAGGTCATTAAGAAAATAAAATAAATTGATATACAATGTTATTAGTTATTGTTTATTATTTATATATACAATGTTTGGAAAAATTCTTGCATAATAATTCAATTTAATTCTTCTAATAGAATAAAATTGAATTGAATTTTTTAAATGAGTTTTTTTAGAGGGAGTTTAAGGATTGAGACTAAGGGAACCATTATTTAAAAAATATTATGGCAATGACATATATTGAACTCAATTTTAAATTTGTATACCACTGAATCACCGTGGGATTGGTAACTTAAGAATGCAGGTAGGATGTCACTATCATTCAGCTTTTCAAATTCTATGATTGCTCCTCATTACAAAATTGTAAATGTGAATATGAAAAAGAAAAGCTGTGTGCCCAAGGGAAAAATATCTCCATCTATAGTAAAATATACTTTGAACATATGTTGACCAAATCCATTATTGTTATTGTGAATTCACTAATAAAATCAATAAGATTTTATATGAAGTATATAGATTTATTTTATATATTAAATTGATATGTAATGAGTTATTTTAGTCGATTTAATTTTTTCTTTTATTTTTTATTCAATTAAAAGATATTGAAATATTTTTTCTCTAAATATTTTTATCTTATCAAATTAATATATGTACTCAATATAGATAAAATTTAGTTATGGTTTAATAATAATTGAATATAGCATGTTTTTAGTCAAATTGTCTCGATTTTAATATTCTATTAGCACAAAAAGATATTAATATTTTTTCTCTATATATTCTTATCCCAGCGAATTAATGTATACACTTCATGTGTGTAAAATTTAATCATAGCTTAATAATCATGTAATAGTGTATATTTTTTGTCGAACTGTCGATTTTAATATTCTATTAACACAATTAAAAAACATTAAAAAAATTTGAGTAGTTTTATTATATTTTTTTGATATTTTTTATTTTCAAATTAAAATTTATTATTTTTAATTATGAATGAAAATTCATATCATTACTTAAAAAATAAATAAGATTTCAGTTCAAGAAATTTATAAAAGAAAAGAGAGAGAGAGATGCTGACAACTGAACATTTACGAACAAACGTATGAATGTGAGAAAAATCGTCAGATGTTAGGACAAAAGGAAGGCAATGTCTAGTGAAAGGACATAATTGGGATGTGTAATGGGCCCAATTAAGTCAATGTCTGCTTCCACTTGTCGTCACGCGGAAAGTGCGTGACTTGGTTACGCGTTCTGGCTTTTGGTTTTTTCAGTGGCCGTATAATAATAAGATGGGTCAGGCCCGGTCCACAAATTTCATATTCGACTTTGTATATATCTAAGCTTGACAATTGTAGCCTCTTAAATCCATGTGATAATACAATACTATTATCTATGCTCGTATACAAATTTATTTATAATTCAATTTTCAGGTTAAATTTTTTAAATATAGAAATGTTCAATTTTTATGAATTTGAAGATGGTTTGTTGTTTAAAATAATAATTTATTAGGGACCCAATTGAAAAGGTGATAATATTCTCCATGGTATATCATTACTTTAAATTTCAATGTTCATATTAAGAAGGAAAAAAAAAAAGAATACAAAAGAATCTCGTTAATAAAATGGAATTTAAAATTATTTTTTTGTCAAAAATATTATATATAATACAAATATTATTAAACTCAAAAAATTTCATTTTGATCAAAAATTAACTTAAATAAATTCATATTGGACAGTAAATAAATTCGAAAAATCCATTAATGAAAGTGGAGTTCGAACATAGAATAAAAAAATTCTAAGACTTCAGCCTTGGTCATCTAGACTAGGCCTTATTGGCGGAATGCCGGAATCTATCATGGTCACTGTGGATTCTTTTAATAGCAAATCTGAAATTGTCTAATGCATACAAGATTCAAGGATGGACGACCCATGGCGCAAGCGAAGGCTATTATGTGCCACAACAATTTCAGGTAGAAGAGTCACAACCTCATAATCTAAGAAAAGGGAAAATTTTCTTAACCCAAATATAATTCCGTAGTCTTAAAAAAAAAATAAATAAATAAAAAATTGATTTTTAGCAATTGTTAATTAAATTTTATGAATTTAGGAAATAGAACCTTTCAGAAGTCCATTAATTTTAACTTTTTTTTTTTTATTAATCAATGTCTTACAGAGTTTAGTTTTTAGATGATTTTAGACAGAGGGCAGCAATATTACCAGAGCTCAAAGTGTAAATTTCAGAGTAAAATTTATTATTTGGATAAAATTGCTCTTTTCAATTCTTCCACCAACTTTAACACTCGTGTTTGGGAATAAAATCAAGAGAGAAAAGATAATTAAGTGGAAAATTATAGAAAAAATAAAGAAAAAAGAAAAAATTACTTTCCCCTTTGCTTGTTTAGAAGAGAGAAAAATAAATGAGAAATAGAAAATTTAAAATTATATTTTCTTGTTTAGAAAAGAACCGAAAGTAGAGAAAAAAAAGTTATAATTTATGAAATTATAAATTTGTCCTTTAATTTTTATGTTAATATTTTACTTCTCGTTGATATTTATATTCAATATAATGCATTATTAAATTAAATCAAAAAAATTATTTATTAATTTTTTTTTTTTTTACAAAACTGAAAAATTAACCATTTACAAAAATTCGCTCAATCATGAACAATTTTTAGCTGTGAAAATATCAGTGGCCAAAGCCCATAGTCATACATACCCATATAAATTCTCATCAATTTTTCTTTTTTGATATTTTTGGCTATAACTGAATACTGATTTTAATGGATCATTTTAAGTGTATAACGCCAATGCTCAGCTCAAAGTAGAAAATTTTCTAGCGCAGCATAAATAGGGCAAATCAAAAAGATTAAATTGAATGATGAATAAGAACAAAAAAGAGGAAATGAGAGAACCGAATCACCTCTACAAATTATACTCTGTAATTATTATAATTATAAGAAGATAAGAGAGTAGCAAATGGGGCAACTTCACTGAGTAAACCAGTGAGTTTACATCCTCCAGGAATTTTCAAGGAGGAACAACTTCTCTATATTATCATATACATAAGCAATTCATTACAACCACAAATCCTAGATGGGCCACACGTATCACTGTCCAGAGTAACTGGCTCCTACAAATATCTCTCCACTTGATCAAATTCCTTACACTTTTAAAAGTGACTGGAGAAAAGGAAAATGGAACACCATTCAGAAAATCTTGCAGTGATCACTAAGAAAATGTGAAGATTGATGCAGTAGTCATATACAAATCAATTTTCAATCAAAGACAAAGGAGTCGGAGAACAACATCTCAACAATTGTTGCAGAGAAGCAACTTTAGAGTTCTTACCGATAGTCCAACACCAATTATAACACATGGTAAAAGTTTCATCAAAAAGAAAAACAGGGTCAAACTCTGCAAAGGAGAAGGAAAAAGGAAAAAAGGAGAAAGGGAAATGTCAATGGAAGGAATATTCTAAGATGAATCCAAATGCACAACTAGAACAATAATTAGCTTCATCGTGTAGCATAATAATGGCTTGGTGGGAAGAATTAGATGCTGTAAAGGGATAAACTATGAAAAAGAAAATGTAAAAAGCAGTTTACATATGAACCAAGCACACCAATGCATCAAAAGTACAAACCAGAGGACTTTCTATGACAAAGGAATTCAGAAGGAAATGAAAACCAAAATGCACAAGGAAGAAAGAGCTATATTCTTAGGTTATGCACGCATGCACCCATGTACATGCGTTTACATCTTGTGGGACATGATCATATGCATAGCATACCTAAGTCTGTTTAAATGCACCTGGTTGATGTTAATTAGAAAAACAAGTCACCACTCACCACTCAACGGTGGTAAGGCACCATGTTACTCGAGGAATATTAGATAAATGATTTGAGTGTGTACCAAAAAGCATTATTTGAAAAACAACCGCCAGAATCAATTCAGTACCCATCACCTCTTAGGGCCAGATTTCTAATATCAGAAGGAAAAAGAATCATTTTATCACAGATTGCAATTCATTCAGCTTTATTTATTTTAGAAGCCTGCTATCCTTGTTCTTCCATGTCAAGAGAAGGAAAGAAAAAGAAAATTGGAGAAAAGGTGAGAGAGGGCTGGGGGCAATCTAATGTTTAATGATGGTGGAATTGACCCATAATTTTAAATGCTCCTCTCCACTGGGATATACACCAAAAATGACTAATTTCACAAAAACCCCATTTTCTAATTGCCTTACCCAGTTTGTCAATTTGAAGAGTCTGAAATACTATTAATGACACTATATCCATCAAAGATAAGAATCTATATATTTGGAGCAGTAAGGGATGAGATGTACCTTGATTTTGTTTGGGGTGTAGCCAGGCATGGCAGTAGCAATGCTCCCAAAACCAAACTTAAGCTTCTTCTCAGCAGGTTTCAGTATTTGGAATGAACATAGTAAATTCTCATCAACGCTCATCATGGCACCAGCGTTGTCGAACTCTCCACAATAATTAGGCGCCGAAAATATGGTTACAAGTTGTCTATTTGCAAAAAATTCATATCCATCTTCCACAACCTGAAAATAAATAAATATAATGCATTCCAAGCTCTATGGACGTAATCAGTTACTTTTTTTTCTTTGTTCCCCTGGCGTCTGAGCATATAAATGTTTAATGAAAAGGATCTTCATACCTGATGGGCTCGACAAATTAAATCCAGATCATGCTTCTGCAGAAACTCTGTGACCCTGTCAGCACCAAAGGTATATGAAACACCTCTATCATTTGCCCCCCAACCTTGAGTATCTTTACTGGGATCAGACCAGAGGAGATCACATAACAAACCAGACTCTGGAATAGCAGTAGGTCGTTGTAAATTCCGTATCTGATTTAAATTGCGCAGATCAGGAGAAAGTCCACCATGCATACAGAGAATCTTTTCATCAATCAGAGCTGCCACAGGCAAGCAATTGAAACAATCTGTGAATATTTTCCAGAGTCTGACATTGAATCTCCGTTTGCACTCATCATAAAATCCATATATACGGTTTACAGAAGCACATTCATGGTTTCCCCTCAGTAGGAAAAAGTTTTCAGGATATTTTATTTTATATGCAAGGAGAAGGCATATAGTTTCCAGGCTTTGCTTTCCGCGATCTACATAATCCCCTAAGAATAAATAGTTGGAACGAGGAGGTAATCCACCATATTCAAAAAGCTTCAGAAGATCAGAATATTGTCCATGTATATCTCCTGGTGGTATGAAGAATGTGCAAGACATGTAAGAATAACTTTCCCAAGCAAACAATAGGTAAATAAAGTTAAACACAAAATTAGACATAAATGAGTAATCCTATATAAAAAAAATCATAAGAAAAAATCTTCCAAAGCAGTATAAAGTTTACTCCAGATGTAGAAACATTTGCAATGGAGAATGTCACTGGCTATGGTACAGTGTTCAACACACAATCATCATCTGGAGTCTTACCTCTACACTTCCAACAGTGCTGTAGTTTTCATCTAGGAAAGTAGGAATTTTCAGAATATATGGATGTATGACTAGGGGGAACTAACATCATGTATGTTGGATTTGATTTTGAGCCTAAACCATGCTTGTACAGAAAAGGAGAGCTGCAGTAGTTTGGTGGCTGGCGTAAAACCAGTAACATACTCTTCTGTGATTTGGCTTCCGATATAATATCGTGGGGGATTGAAAGTTGTCCTAAATGTAACAAGAACTCGTACATCCATGATCCAACCTCAACTAATTAGCTTGAAATTTGGTTGAATTGTCTTGAGTTGGTAGACAGGAGAATTGTAATATACAAGAACTGAAATATACATCCAAAACAAGAACTGAAAATTTCTTCCTGGTTGTAGCATGTAAATAATTGAGCTAGTATAATAGGTCATACTCAATTATGGTGTGACTTCATATAATTAGATAGCAAATTAAATCTTTTCACAAATTCAAGTTCTCAACATCTACAATCCAAAATTAAAAGGGGAAAGAGGGATGAGATATTAGAAAACAATGAAGTCAGGAGATCAATTTGCAATACAGAGTAACCAAGTTGGTTCACATGATTATGTAATTCCAACATAGATGCCTAAAAGCAGGCCAAGAATATTTTACAGGGGTAAGAATTCAATAAACATCCTTGGCATATTCTACAAGCAAAGTTGAAAATAGCATACAATACACCTATAAATATGAAACATGACCGACGCACAAATAAAATGAAGCTGAAAGACAATTTGATATATGCTCATCTTTGAAATTGCCACAAAATCAAACCACACCAATTTCTCAATCATTACCCTAAGCCCATAATTAACACTACCACCAAACTTTAAGCTTCTATTACCCAGCAATTGAATAACAGAACTTGGAAATTTATGAAAACCCCATTTATTTAAAAATCTACTTTCAATTTACTGAGCATAAAACATATGGCTATTTGATATTATATATAGGGCGTCTAAGAAGATACCACAGATTTTGATAGGGGCTTCGAGCTCCAAAAGATTGGGCTGTTTCAAGAAGATTTCCCTGGAGGCGATACAAAGTAGCCTAATCTCAGTCTCAGAGAGCTGTACCTGCTTCCCTGGTTTGCCTCTAACTTGAAGCAACCTATTAATCACCCCATCAAGAACTGCAGGCTCCATATCTCCTTTTTTTATCAGCCTTCAAAATTAGACAAGCACGCCACAAGGCAAAGATAAAGCAATGAAGAAGAACAAGAATAAAGGACCGCCACCACCAGTAGAATTTCTTTGACCCTGTTGAGCTGTTATGAATACCCACAGGCTGCTTTTCTAAAAGAAAGAAGATTATTAAAGAGAAATGGAGATTGAGTTTAGATTTCTTTGTGGTGGAGCAAAGAACGAATGGTGTGTGCTAAGTGCTGAATTTAAAAAAGGCTAAAGAATATATTCTTCTAGTTTGAGAAACGGAAAGGTGCTACTTCGAGATGGGTAGGGAATTTAAACAGAGAGAGAGAGCTAAAGCAAGTAGGTAGGTGAAAATGGACCTCCAAAAGAAACTCCCGTGAGAGAAATATAAAGAAACATGTAGGAACTCTTTGAAAGTTGACGCATGTAAGCACCCAGTAGTCTCATATATTGAAATATGAAGAAAGAACCTTTAGAAAAAAAAGTAAATAAAGAAAGAGAGTGGATACCATTGAAGCATCTTGAGATATCGACCTTATGGTGTTCCACAACTATACCTTACCAAAAAGAAAATCTCATCTTTCCAACACCCAACACTCTTTTTAAATTTTTTTTGATCCTAACCATCTACTCCTACGCAGGCAAGTATAAGAGCTTGTTTAATTTTATTAACAAAATAAAATATAAATTTGATTTCTAAATAGAATGGGTTTGAAATTGCTCATCAAATTTGTGAACAAGTTTTGACACTATAAATTTGGTGAATAAATTTATTATCAAACTCAGTCATTGTCTTCAAAAAAAGGCAAAAGAAAGAAAACTGTGTAGAGTAGCCAAGCCAACTATTATTTCTTTTTCATAACAGTAATAAAAATAAATTGTTATAGAGAAGGCTAATAACATACAAAATTACAAAATTAATTTTGAATTGGAGACCTACCTCAATTAATACCCTTCCAGTATTCAATTAGGGCTAATCACAAAAAAAGTAAAATGAAAAATACATTTTTTTTCATGGCAATTGTTCCAATTGAAGAAACATTACCCATTAAGCTCACAATCTACCAGCAGATCCATACTCTTTGAGGATAGCTCCTAAATTTCCGAAGCGGCTGTACTGCAGAGATGTCTAGATGGCTTCTAAAACAATACGCAGCAATCCAATATGCCTGTTTCGACTAAGATAATTAACAAATTTGAGATAATAGGACTTGCGGAATTAAGAAACAAATTTCCTATAAAATCTTTCATCTTATTCAAAATGTCAACAGCACTGTCATCTAAGAATGACATTTTCGGCATGTTGGAAAACACGTGCCAAATAACTGCTGACCAGTTATGCAAGAGCGATAAATAAGTACGCTTGACAGTAAGCGGACGTAAGCACCACAAAACAGCGGCGCAGTCCACGTAAGCACATTAGTACGTATGGCATAGACCACACAAGCACAGCAGTACACATGGCACAGACCACATAAGCACATCATTGCAATTGGCGTTATTCATGCAATCGAATTGTACACGGAGTGCACTCCACGTAGACACATTTGTACACATGCTGTGTTCCACGTAAGCACATTTGTACACACAATATAGACCATGCAATCACAACTTTCAAAAACATGATATAGTCTATGTAAGCTCTAGTACACGTGGCACAGGCCACATAAGCTCATTGTAAATGTCGTATAGTCCACATAAGCACTTTGGTAAACGTGACAAAGCCATATAAGCACAAAAGCCCATGAAAACACTTGGCAAAGACCACATAAGCATATGAGAACGTGTGACATTGTACACATAAGTAATTGGTACATATGGCTTAGACCACGTTAGCATATAGTAAATGTGGCTTATCCACATAAGCACAGTGTAGATGTGGCACAATACACATAAGCAAATTGGTGCACGTGGCTTCATCCATATAAGCAAATTAGTACATGTGGTCCAGTCCATATAAATGAGCCAAGTTGTCATATGATACCATGTGACTACAATAATTTACTTGCCTAAAGGCCAAATGGACATTATATTGCCACATGGAGCCCAACCCTCACATTTTGATGTCATTTCATTTGCTGAATTGGACAGCAATTTGATAGGATTGTCATTTCCTAATTACCCCGGAGTTTGTATGCAGGTATATCTCTGACGATCAAGCGGTTGGCAGTGAAAAGTGGCTTCATCCACGTAAGCAAATTAGTACACATGTTCCAGTCCACGTAAATGAGCCACGTTGTCATATGATACCACATGACTATAATAGTCGACTTGCCCAGAGGCCATATGGACATTATGTTGCCATGTGGAGCTCAACACTCACATTTTGATGTCATTTCATTTGCTGAGTTGGACAGCAATTGACAAGATTGTCATTACCTAATTAGCCTCGGAGTTTGTATGCAGTATATCTCTGACGATCAAGTGGTCGGCGGTGATAGATTGCCGGATGAAGAGAACGCCGATGTGGTTTAGTTTCAGACCACATCTGAGTTTTAACAGCTCATCAGAGGGATTTCCGGTAGATAGGGGGTACTGTCGTTCACATCTTTGTTACAATTAATCGAAGATGAGAATAAAGCAACCTGCAGTGGTGTTGATCGACAATGAATGAATGGCAATGGCAAGGAGAAGGATATGATGGCAGTGCTGAAACTTGATCAAAAATATCATAATTGAATTTCAAAATCTTGGTGACGGCCCAAAATTTATTTCTAAAGAGTAAAAGTTGCAATAATTTTCAGCAAATGTACCCTAAGCCCACCTCACTGTAAGGGTGATATAAATAAAGAAAGACATTTAAGACAGTTGCTTTTTATAAGGAGATTTACAAGCAGGAGGCAACCTACTTCTTCAATGGGCAACTACACAAACCCATGTCTCACATTGCATCAGCCTTGGGCTTATTTGCTTATTCATGGTATTAAATGCATCGAAGGGAGATCATGGCCTGCCCCTATCAAAGGTATGACGGATCTTCCAAAATGATTACCCTTTTATTGTAAGTTGTTGTTACATTCTTTTATACACCATCCTCTTTGTTGCTTGTTTCCATTGATTTTTGTAAATTCATTTTTAGGTTTCTCGGTTATCAAAAATGCAAATTGAAATGTGGGAAAATGCTTTACGTGGTGATTTTGCTTGATAGAATTTACAAATATGCCTCAATTCAAGTGCTCTAGATTTTCAACCCATCAAAGACTAACAAAGGAGACTAGGTTTGCATTCTAGTTGCTTGCTTACTGACAAAGAAAAAAGTGGATATTCTAAATAAGGGACACATAAAGCACCTAATTTAATCTTAGAATCACAATTTTGTTTAGAATTCCCTTATCCTTAAAATTTAATATTTGTCGTTTAAGGTTTAGATGTGCAAAGAAAGAAACTTTTGTTAAATTTATATAGTATAGTAATTTATATAGTAATGAAATAATGGTGACAACCAAAGGGACTGTGATAGTCTAATTAAAGTATTAGCAAATAAGTCTTTGTTAATAGTTAGTTTATTCAAGAAGAGTTGCAAATGTCTTCTTAGGCTATATAATCTATGCACCAAAGCAAATTTGAGATTGTTGCTAGGAAAGGACAAATATATAACTATTACACAAGGTTCTATTGAGTATTAAGCTGCTTGGTGCGCTTGGCTTTATGATCATGAAGTCTCTGTCCTAATTCTGAATGCTACTTTAACACTTCATAGCTAGCCTCTAGGATTTATCCTAGTAATGATCTGGTAAGGCACTGGGGGACAACATGTGTTTTAAGATTAGCCCCAAGAACCCTTACACAGTTGCACCTCGTTAATGAAACAGGCATATTAAAGCCAGTGCTCCTAATCACGGATATTTCATGCTTGTTTCAAGTGCACCATGCAATAAACTAGCCATTTTCAACTTACACGAAACTTGTTCCCAATGCTTGTAATACTTTGTTCGTGGTTGGATTAATTTTCTTCACTTTTGAATAATTTCATCATTAATTTGATTTCTTCATTGAACTTTGCTCTTCTCTAATGTCTCTGCTACTTGATACATGACTTTTCCTTTGAAGGTCAACTTTGGATTCATGCAGCTAATAAGGTCCCAAATCCAGTCACAATAAAAGAGATGGAGGATTTTTACAGGGAAATATATGCTATTAATGGGATATTAGACCTCAAATTTCCTGAACATTACCCAGTTTCAAGACTTCTAGGTGATGTTGATTTTTGTGATATCTAGAATTTCTTCTTCCCCTTCTTGATATACATTTTTTTTTCAAATTTAAGATCTTGGTGAAAGGAATAATATAACTAGAACTTTGACAAAAATTCATACAAATTCAGGGGGTATGTGATTCCTCTAATATTTGAACCTAACATATGTTAAGAGATACATAAGGAAAATTGAAGGCAACACAGGAGCCAAGCATATGAGTGGTCTCCTTAATCCTTTTATTAAGGAGCTTATAATTCTATTTTAGAATGTGAAAAAATTACATGAAGTTCATTTTTCTATTTACTTCTTTGTTTCATTAAGTTGGAGATTGCTATAATAACTATTTGTCGGTCAGATGTCTATTTGTAATACTTATACTAGTTATTAGTATTACTATTATCATCATCATCATCAACATTGTTTGCATGACTTTCTAATGTTCTAAAATATATGTACTTCTAAATTACGTTCATATCTATACAAAATAGATGATACATATTAAAGCTGAAAAATCATTCATGTAGTAGGTTGTGTCAAAGTTGTTGGCTGTATAAAAAGTGAAGAACTGTTATGCTGGGTGGAGTTGCCTGAAGGGGTGTGCATCCTATATACTATATTAACTTTATATTGCATTGACGAAGTCTGCTTACTCTTGGTTTAACACTAGTGATGCATTTCATTTGTGGTGCACAACCTAAACACTTAATTACAGGTGAAGCTTAAAGGGCAAATAGATTTTTGCTAGCTTTGTGAAGAACTGCAGGTATAATTTTCATTGAGCTTGCTATATTTAGATCCATATGTTATAGATTTAATGCTTAAGATTGTCGAACTTTTTGCATCTGCATTCTGCTCATCGAATATGCTAGTGAAAGTGTCTTTCTATATTAAATGCAAAGATTGGTAGAACCAATTGAGATGCATGGGTACCAATGTATCTAAAACCTGGAAAGAAAGGTACAAACAAAGAAATAATGTCCTTTTGATTTTCAGTTGATCCCTCTTTCAGTATTCAATTAGTGCTAGTTTTCTGTTTAACATTTTCTTTCATAGTTCTCTTTGCAATTGTGAACCCTTAATTTTACATTCTCAGCATCCAACCACAGTCTTAGCACTTACTGAATTTAACTCGTTGCGTAGAGCTATTATGGTGGTCCCGCTAACCGGTTAGTGGGCAGGGGTTCGGGGGCAGCGCCCCTAAAAGAAAATTTTTTAGACTTCATTTGCATTGCCACCAGGCATCCAAATTTCTCAAACTCCATACCAACAACCAATTTCTAAAAAAAAAATACCTCGAAAAATGTGTTAGCGCCACGTGGCATGCAGCACCGCGTTAGAGCTGTGCGGCGCCGCATGCCCTTTGTGCGGCGCCGCATGCCCTTTGTGCGGCACGCTACAAATGTTTGATGTGACGTCGCACAGGCCTGGTGCGGCACCACACCAGGCTCTGCGAGCTCTGGTCCCTGTAGGCCCCACCTGCATAGAAAATGACTTTTTTACCTCTTTCAATCTAATTTTCAGTCATTTCTAACCCTACCCCTCATGGTCTTTTCACATTTTCATTACCTAAACTACCATCACTCACTTTTCCTATAAATACCCCTCTTCACTTCTTATTCCAAGACACCTCTTGAATTTGAGTAGATTACTATCTTCAAATTCCTCTCTTCTTCTTCCTCCAATCACTCTTTAATTAATTAATTAATCTTTTTAATTAATTAATAACCAAGTTAATTAATCTTTTTAATTAACTAAAACTCTTTTTTAATTAATCACTAAATTAATTAATCTTTTTAATTAATTAATTAATCACTCTTTTTTTAAAAATAATTTCTTTTTCCAAAATCAAATTAATCATTTTTTTTAATCCACTTTTTCATCCAAATTAATTAATTAATCCATCTATCCTTTTCATCATATTAATTAATTAATCATTTTAATTAATCAGCCTTTTCATCATATTAATTAATTAATCATTTTAATTAATTAATCAATCTTCCAATTCATCTAATCACCCGGTCCCGATAAAACGAAATTTCGGTCCTGTAAAACACTTCGCCAACCAAAAGTTAAGGTATCAGCCTTTTTCCTCACTTTCAACACACTCAAACCAAAATCAATCTGATCAACCCCTAAACTCCTCCACTTAATTGTGGAATGAACTACGTAGGTTTTGATCCCCATTCAATGGGGTACATAGGCATGTTTGGAATCTAAATCCGAACCTCAAATCCAAATCCCAATCAATCCTCTTTTCCTTTTTTAAATTAATTTGTGAATATTTTATTTTCACCATACATTCATGTTTTGTTATATTCATGCATTTGTTTAAAATCATCTTATAAATGTTATTTATGAAATCCAATTTTCAAGTCAAATTAAACTTAAGAGCCAAATTTTGATTATTTAAAACCAAAAACGTAGTCCTCGAGCTGAAACTGGTTCGAGACTAGTGATTTTATCCATAGACAAATTAAATTAAAAATTGATGAATTGGAGTCAAATGGGTTTTTCCTTAATTTTTCCATTTAAAAATAAATTAGGGTGGCAACTTTCAAAAATCATTTTTCAAAATCAACCAAATCCGAACCCGAGGGTTCCATCGTGAGTCTAAACCCGAATGAGCATTCTGGTTTTCTCTAGCAAACCGGGCCGGTGCTTGAGTGAGGCCTCACACAAATATATGAGGCAAAGTTAGAGATATTTGTCCAGTTGAAGCACCATTACTAGTTAAGTTTCCACTTCTAGATCCATAAGATCCATTCTCTTTGAAGCCTAGGTTACTTTTTTCAAATTATGATAGCTCCCAAGTAATCAAAGTGGTTGAATCATGGAGTCTTGATGCAGTTATAGCTGGAATGCAAGCAACTACGATGAAGTTCTCAAAAAAGAGGAGCTGTGAATACACAGCAATCCATGAACAAGATACACCTGTTTCAACCAGAACATAAAACAAAATTAAGCATGTGAGGCAGGATAATGATTGATAAGGGAAATCTGATAGGAAACTTTTGGCTTGTACCAAGAGGCATAGAGGAGTTAAGTTTGTTGCAAATAACTTCGATTGTGTTATGCCAAATAAGTTTTGTAGTTATACTAAAGCACAGTGCAGTTATGTCTTTTCTCTCTTCTAATTTTGTACCTTAACATTCTAGTGATGGTATCCACTATGCAACATTGCTTTTAAGCAGATAGTCTTCATTTAGCTTGGATAAGAATAAAAGTAATTTAAGTTACATATTACTATTAGGTTTAAATTTTTGACTTCTTATATTGCAAATATTCGATCACTAAACTATTAATCAGGATATTAAATAACGGCCGATACGTTACATATCAACCGTTTCGTAGGAATTTTTGAGGGGTCTGATACGTTATTTATCCGCTATGATATTACTAATGGAAATTAGCATTGAATCGGTACTGAATCAACCAACACACACTGATTCGACCATTATTTAGCGATACGGCATACGTATCAATAAAAAATGTTATTATTATATTTTTTTATTTTTTAATTTATTAATGTAAATTATAAATATATTATTTAAAAAAATTATTTTATATTTGTTCTATTTTATTAATATAAATTATTGAGATATTTGTTTTTACATTATTTATATTTTAATATATTTAGAATATTATTGATAATTTTTACAAAATTTATTTTTTTGTATAAATTTTTTATTTGTGGCTGTAAATTATAGATTTAATTTTACAATTTGACTATGTTTTGTCTTGATATATTTATTTTCAAAAATTTAAATAATGGTTTTGTATAAATTTTAAATGAGTTTAATAGTAAACAAGACAATTCAGATCCTCCCCTATACTCTTTTTATTAGTAATTAATTAATATTATGGTATATTTATTTTTTTAATTTTACTTTATTTACTTGAAACAGGGAGAGTTTTTTTTTTATCTACTTATTCATCTTGAACAAGGTGGTTTTTTCTTTCATGACTTAATAAAATAAGATTGATTTATTATTATTAGTTATGTAATTTGAATTTAATTTATTGTTATTATTTATGTAAATTAAATTTTTGAGGCATAATTATGTTTATTTAAGTGTTAATTAATTTAATATATTACACTATGAATGTTACATTTCATTTCTTATTGAATTATATCAATTTGCTAATCATTTTTAAAAATTTATAGTAGCAGCGGTCGATTCAGTCCGATTTAGTCTGATTTCAGTACTAATACGATACGTAAAACCATCATTTAATACCCCGTTATTTACTCATAACTACAAAAAATTACCATTTTGATCTATTCAATTATTTTTAAAGTTTCAACTATATAACATCTACAAGTTTTAAAGAGAGAGAAACCACAATGAACACATGACAGTTTTGAAGAGTAGATAGATGGCCATATCACATATTTTTCTGTGTTTAGTCCAATCTCTTTCAAGGTCATTATCTTAGATGGGAATGAGAGAAACGACCACGTTGAATTTAAATCATAAAACAATCTCCATTCATAAAATAGAATTCTATAAACACTGGCAAATTTTTCAAAAACAATGACTGGCATCATTGTATCTAAAAGATAAGAAAAAAGAGGCTCAAATCACCAAATAAGCAAAAGATAAAAATCTTTAGTCTAATATAATAATGTATCTAAAGATTACATTAAGATCTCATGCAAATGGAAAATGGACAAAACATCACATAGAAAAAGGCAAATTGAAATGCCAAGTTACCTGCCCCAGGTGCTAATGCTACTTTGGCAAATTGTCCACAATTTCAGCTCAGTGGATACATAGCTAGCCACACTGTTAAATATTTTTAAACTACTAGTAAATTATTTTCTCAAAAAACATAATTTATTAGTAAATTATTGTTAGAGCAGAAATTATTAGAATTAGAATAAAATTTACTATTAATTTTTTAATTAATAAAATTATCCTTGTATTTAATACTTTTGTTGTATGTAATGTTCTTGACTTATCTTTTCTATTTTTGAATACGTCTATTATCTTCAATTATATTTTTTCCTTTATATCATTTTTCTATGAAAATTTTAAATAATATATTTATTTTTATAAACATATAATAATCAAAGTTTAACATTTATTAATTTCATCATATCAATTCATAATAAAATTTAAAAATTAGATTATAATTTAATGAATTAATAAATTAAAATAAAGTATTAATAATATTTTAAAAATTTCAGTATTTCATTTTTTTTAAAAAAAATACTATCTTATTCTTTTCTATATTTATTGTACTGTCCTTCATTAAAAAAATATTTAAAATGCCTATTCTTTGTGGTTATGAAAATTTGGTTGATATTAATAATTTTTATAATCATTGAAAAAACTATATATTTAATTTTATAAAATATTATACGAAAATATTTTTAATATTTTTATTTAATTATTTGTAAGTATTAACTAAACTATACATAAAAAATATTGTGAAATTTTTAATAGAATTATTTTACTTTTACTTTTATGGAAGTAAATATAATTTTTTTTATTTTTAAATTTTAATAATTTATAATTTTTAAAAGTTATAATTTTCTTATTTTATTTAATATTAATGATTTGCACATTAATATTTTTCATTTAAAAAAGCATATATGAAAGGTAATCCACTAATATTTAAAAAATATATATATAAAAGCTACTAACAAATTTTGCACTTGTCTTATTACTTTCCGCTTTGTCGATAAAGCTTTCTTAAATTAAAAGTAATGATTAACAAAGAAAATGACACTTGTCTCGCTATTATAGGGCTTAGCCCACTATAAAAGCCCATTCAAGGCTTCAGTATTGATCAAGAGCCCAAAACAAATGTCTCGAAAATACTTGTTGGTGTTGGTCCTTGTGGTGGTGTTACTCACCACTGAATCCCTTGCCCAATACAAGCCTCCTAAGAAGGGAAAACCACCAATTCACAAGCCGCCTCCTGTTGAGGATTCCTCCTTTGAACCAACCGGCAAACACCATAAAGGTAAGCCAGGACACCCTCCTGTGGTGGATTCAGCGGACGCCTACCACAAGCCTCCGGGGAAGAAACTGCCACCCCACAAGCCTCCATCATCCAACAATTGAGTGGCCATGCATCACCCCACAATATAATATAATATCCATGTATGTTATAAAAATAAAAAAATATATATATGTGTGTATATGTATCTTTAGAAATAAGAACTGGCATGGCACTGTAATTATTTCTATGCCATAGCATATATATATATCTTTTATGTTGAAGATAATAATATCAGTAAGTTTTTCTTTCTTAATCTTGAATAATAATTTTTGCTATTGAAATTATATTTATATAAGTTCATCTTTGATTGTCACTTGTTGCAATAAGAAATATATAGCTACTAATTAATTAAAGAAACCTTCTACTAAAATTAACACAACGGTTTTTCTCTTAAAATTGTGGTAAGTTGAAAGCTATGACGATCGCTAGGGAGGAAGGGAGCAGCCTTAATGGGATCCAATTTCATATAATCTCCCCTTATATGAAATTAATTAACTTATATATATATATATATATATAAAATAATTAATTATATTCTCATCTAATAATTGTAGAAGAAATTTTAATATCTACTTAATCCATCACGCTTACAGAGAGTGATTTATATGCTTATAATTTTGTAATATAATTTTAGAATTTTTTTCTTGTTTGTTAAGAAAAAAAAAATAAAAAGCATATACAAATATAAATTTTGGCAATAACATCTGAAAAATAATGATTATTTTTTTGTAATATGTTAGACATTTTTAGAAGAGAAAAGGCATTATAATTTATAAATATAGTTCTCGTTTGGTATAAGAAATTTTAAATGAAAAATTTTATAAAATTTATGAATTTACGCTAAATTTACGGTTTAGCAATATAAAAATAGTCAAAATTGATATATTATGAGAAATTTCTCATTTTCTAAAAATCTTTTATTTTTTGTATATTAGAAATTGTGATAATTTTTTTTTATTTTAAAATTGTTCCTAATAATTTATTAATTTTATAATCAATCCAAATAATAAAATACTTAAAATTTATAGATTTTATAATTTATGAATTTTATTAAATTTATAAATTTAATAATCTCTCAGTATAAATGAAGTCATAAGGTCTTATATTAGCCAACACCTTCATTTTAAAAAAATGTTTTTTTTACAAAAAAAGTAATTATATTAGAAATATTTAGAAGTAAATGAAGGTGTCACATATTGAAATCCCAACCTCTACTAGCTATATAGAGGTGGGGTTGATAATGTGTATTGTGAGGTCATGTATGTATATATATCATATCAAAACATGCATAATACGATTAGGGTCTATATATGATGTCAAAAAATTAAAAATCAACACAATTTATCTAATAAATAGACAATACAATGCCGTATGTAACTGATATACTTTTAAAAATTAAATTTTTAAATAGTCATCTTTTTCTATTATTGTTTTTAATTTTCAAAAAAAAAAAAAAATCATTAATTTGGTAGCTATTAAACTATCTCATATATACTTGTCAAGACAGCTTAGCTCCCCACTTTTCCTCCAAACGCTATTGATTGATTCAGCACCTTCATCAGCACAGTTCTAGTGCTCTACCTCTTTACAGCTGACCTGGCTTGCTCTTATTTTATTTTATTTTATTTTTTTTACTGCTAGCTGTTCTTGTTTCTAATATGTTGCACTGTTGTCAGGCTCTTTTCTTAGTGTACTGAGGTTTCTTTTTATATATATATATATATATATATATATATATATATATATATATATATATATATATATATATATATATATATATATATATATTTTTTATCAAAGGAATATATATATATATCATAAGTTTTCTGAATTAACACATATATTAACTTGTTAGATGTATATTTTTAATTAATGAGTTAATCTGCAATATAACACGATTATTTTTATATATAATAATCAAATTAACAAGTTGTCCATACGACCACAATAACTTGTTCTAATAAAAATTCACTCATTTCAAGTGTATTATTAGCCCTATTACTAGGCCAATTGCAGAAAATGACATGCATGGGATGGAGTGATGAATTGGTGATGGCTATGGTCGACTATCCATTGCAGCACAGCACTATACAATTAGGAGGAGTAGACCTTCCAATTTTTGTCACCAACACCAAAGAGAAAAACAAATTAAACAAGGAAACATGCGTTCTCCAAAACACTTTCTAGTGTCACTATTCTTCCTTGGAATGTTAGCAATTCTATCCATAACTCCTTCAATGGCTAATGATCGCCATGACCTCTTGCAGCTCAAGGTAAGGGAGATCAGAAACCAGAAGGTACTGTGAATAAGGAGTGCGGTTGCAAGTGTAAGGAAAAAAAGCAATTACCTCCGCCTCAACCCCAGCTTTTTACTCATAATTAATTATTGTAAAATATCAAACAGAATTGCTAATGAAAATTAGAGAGAATAAGTTGTATTTCTGTATGTTTAATGTATAAGAATGAATACATATATATAGAGTTATCTGGCACAGTTAGAGGCGTGATTAGTGGGTTATTCTTGACTACAATGGAAGCTGCACATGGGACGGTTTGAATTATGTATAGACTGCACATGTTGAATAGATTGAATTCTGGATTTCTTTTGAATACTTTGACTTTCATTAACAACCCCCCTCAAACTCATGGTGGAATAGTGGATGCCAGCTTGAGTTTGTGCAAAAGATCTTGAAAACGAGCAGGCAGATGAGTTTTAATGAAGATATCAGCAGTTTGATTAGCGGATGAGACAGATTATAGACAAATGGTGCCTTGAAGGACATGATGGTGAACAAAATGACAATCAATTTCAATATGTTTTGTTCATTCATGAAACACATCATTATGTGAGATCTGGATTACACTTCTATTGTCACAATGAAGTATAGTGATAGAGAAACGGGTGATACCTATATCTGCTAACAACTAGCGTAACCATAATAATTCTGATGTAGTGTCAGCAAGTGCACGATATTCCGATTCTATGCTAGAGCGGGCAACAACAGTTTATTTCTTATTTTGCCAAGAAATAAGGGAATCTCCTAAAAAGAAACAATAACCAGTGGTAGAACGGCGATCAGTTGGATCACCAGCCCAATCTGCATCAAAATAACTAGGTAATTCCAAAAATGTATTAGCAGAAAAATGTAAACTATGAAAAAGTGTTCCTTTAATATAACAAAGGATTCTTAGGACTGCTGCATAGTGGGATGAGCGTGGTGCAGACATGAATTGACTAACTAGATGAACAGCATATGAGATATCTGGTCGAGTAACTGTAAGATAAACAAGACTTTCAACTAGTTGGTAGTATAAAGTAGGATCATTAAGAGGAGTGCCATTCAGATGAGTAAGTTTACAGTTGAGCTCTAAGGAGGTTGCAACTGTTTTACTATCAGTAATACCAGCTCTAGAGAGTAGATAAGATGCATACTTGGTTTGAGACAAATAGTACCTTTGAGAATTGTGATAAACTTCAAGGCCTAAGAAATAGCTGAGAGTTTCGAGATCCTTTATTTCAAATTGTTGGCTAAGATATGTTTGAACTTCTGAAATACCTGTTGTGTCATTTCTTGTAATGATCATATCATCAACATAAAGTAACAGAAGAATAATTCCTCGATTGGTGTGCCGAACAAATAGTGCTGAGTCATGTTTGCTAGAGACAAAATTAAATTTACTAAGAGTGAAACTAAACTTAGCAAACCATGCCCTAGGAGCTTGCTTCAATCCGTACAGAGCCTTTTTTAGTTTGCAAACCTTATGAGGAGTATGATAACCAGGAGGAGATTTCATGTAAACTTCTTCAGATAAATCACCATTTAGAAAGGCATTTTTAACATCCATCTGAAATAGTTTCCACTTGCGGACTGCTGCGATGGCTAAAAGACTACGGACCGATGTTAATCAGGCAACTGGAGCAAATGTTTCCTTATAGTCTATTCCATATTCTTGAGTATATCCTTTACCTATTAAACGAGCCTTGTAACACTCAACAGATCCATCTGAGCATGTCTTGATTTTGTAAATCCATTTATAGCCAATAAGAATCTTGTTGGAAGGAAGATCAACTAGTTCCCAAGTGTGAGTTTTCTCCAATGCTTGAATTTCTTCAGTCATAGCTTACTGCCATAGAGGGTTAATGATAGCCTCACGATAAGAGTAAGGTTTGTGAAGTGTAGCAATAGTAGAATAACAGCGAAAATCTTAAAGGTGAGAGGGTGTTTCTCTTACGCGGGTTGATCGATGAAGAGTGATTTCAGGAGCAGGGTTAGGTTCAGGAGTAGGTGTCGGATCAACAATTGGAGCAAATACATTCTCTTCAGATGAGACTATGTTAGGAGGAGTAGAATCAATTTCAAGAGACAACTCTGTATCATTAATAGGATATAACTCAACACATGGATTAGTAAATACACAATTTGTGCTAGAGTTATGAAATTTAGAAATTGTGGAAAACATAGTGTTTTCCCAGGAGACCACATGTCGGGATATTCGCAATTTGTTAGAGATGGGATCCCAACAGTGATATCCTTTATATTCTATACAATATCCTAAAAAACAACAAAGACGAGCACGTGGTTCTAGTTTAGTGTATTCATGAGGTTAGAGTAAAACAAAGCAAACACATCCAAAGATTTTTAGTGAATGATAGTTAGGAATCTTACCATAAAGCCGCTCAAAAGGAGAAATGTTATGAAGGACAGGGGTGGGGAGACGGTTAATTGTATAAATAACAGTTAAAGCTGCTTCTCCCAAGAATTTTTTAGGACAACTGGATGACAGAAGGAGAGCTCTTACAGAGTCTAAGATGTGACGATGTTTGCATTCAGCTCTACCATTTTGTTAAGATGTATGAGGATAGGACTTTTGAACTAAAGTTCCTTATTCATGAAAAAAATTGCAAAAGACTTGACTCTTTGTATTCCATGGCATTATCAGCTTGAAAAATGTTGATAAGACGAGAAAACTGTGTTTGAATCATCCTTGCAAATTTAATATAGATTTATGGAAGTTCAGATCTATGCTTCATACAAAAGAGCCATGTAAAATATGAGTAATCATCAATGAAAATAACAAAATAGCGATTGTCACTAACTGTTGGAACTGGAGAGGGTCCCCAAATGTCAGAATGAACAAGTCCAAAAAGAGTATCACAAATAGAACTATTATTATTAAATGATAAAGTAGGTTGTTTTGCAAGTTGACAATGAGTACATTAAAGTTCTGCAACTTTTATATTTCCTAAAGTACCACTCGAAATTAAGGGACAAAGTTTACTAAGAAAGGCATGATTGAGTCGTAAATACCATTGAAATGAAGGAGACAAACTAGTTATGACGGACAGAGCATTGTGAGGTATTTGAAGAGATTGAAGTTCAAATAGCCTCCCGATTTTGATTCCACTTCCCATAATTTGTCTTGTCTTTGGGTCTTGTACCTGACAACCATTAGAATCAAAATGACAGTTAATCCTAATTCACATATTTGACCAATAGAGAGAAGATTAATAGCTAAGGAAGGCACAAGATATGTATTTGGTACAGTAAGGGTAGATGTGAAAATAGTTTCAAAATGACTGATGCCCATTTTATTTCCATCAGCCGTATGAACGGGGGCTAGAAAGTTATTTTGGGTTTTAGACTGAAAAATGTTTGGATCAGAGATCATATGATTGCTACATGCAGAGTCAATTAACCATTGATTGTTACTTGAGTAGACAGACATGGCACTAAAAGAGGAAGCACTGGAAGACATAATCTTTTTGAATATGGATTCAAGGTCAGAGAGAGTGAAGGAGGCCTCAGAAGGGGCAGAGGAGTTATCAGAGATAGCAGCATTGGCACTGGAGGACCTAGTTTCTGAGTTAATTTTGTACTTAGGATGATTGTCTCTTGGTCTTGCTGAACGAGTAAGACAGTTGCTTTTGACATGTCATAGTTTGTGGCAGTATTTGTACTCAATAGTTGGACAGTTAGAGAATGAGTGACCAGGTCAATTGCAATTCTTACAGTGTTGTAATGAATGAGTCGATGATGGCCTATGAGTAACTAGAGCCTAATCAAAGGAAGCCGGTTTGCTAATTTGCAAACGAGTTTCTTCAAAAATTAATTCATTGATAGCAGTTTATAGTATTAGAAGAGGATCTTTGTGCAATAGAGATACACAAACAGATTCATATTCAGACTGAAGAGCCATGAGAAATTGGATCAAATGGAGTTGATTTGTAGTAATTTTGGCTTGGGGGAGTTGATTCCAGACAGGTTGTATTTGACTAAGAAAATCATTAACAGATTGTCCAACTTCTTGCTTCATATTATTCAGAGTATTCCATAACTGATAATGATAAGCAAGACTAGAAATTGTATACATGTCATTAAGAAAATCCCAAATTTCTTTGGCAGTATCAAATTGATCAAATTGAATGTGAATACTTGGAACAGAGGTGTTAAGAAACCAAGTAATGATCTGATGATTTTTACTTTCCTAGTCATCAACACGATCATTTTACTTTGTTTCAATTTCATCTTGAAGATGAACAGGTTTGGGAGTTCCACCAGTGACAATCCTCTAGTATTTAATTCCAACAAAATAGCTTTTCATACTACTTGCCCAAAGATTACAATTAGTGTCATTTAAAATTGTCACAATAGGTTGAGCAGCATTAATTTTCTCCATAACTCTATTATAGAGAAAGGATTTCACAAATCTGATAGCAAAAATGAAATCAGAAGGTCCAAAAACCTTAGGAACTAGTTCTTAATGTCTGAAAACCGGTACAGAAGTGGTTAAACCGGCGAGTCAAAGCTAAAGTCAACTAGTTTGATTGAACCGAACCGAGAGGACACGTGGCGGATACTGATTGGCTGATATCTGATGACAAGCGCTGACGTGAAATGGCTGATGTGGCAGACGATGTGTCAGACACGTGGATGATGACGTGGTAGAAAATGGACATGTTGGCTGACGTGGCGAATGATGTGGCAGACATGTACATGATGATGTGTCAACTGGACGAATTCTATTGACGTGGAGAAGACGTGGCAGACATGTGGATGATGACGTGTCTCCTGTTGACTGGACAAGTGCTGCTGACGTGGAGAAGTCATGGATCAATAGGATGTTGACATGTGTCGATGTGCTAATATGTCTCGTCCCCTACCTCTGGTGCGCGTGGTGGCTCTTGAATTTCTGAGTAGCTTCTTCAGGCGGCGCGTGATGGGCATGCGGTGGTTTGTGGAGCTCCGGCTGGTCTTGTTTTGAAACTTATGATGAGAGCTTTCTAATGGTACATTTTTTCTTGAATTATTAACGTATTGCATGTAATTAAATGAACAGTAATTTATTTTACATATTAAAAATAAAATGCAGAAAATCGAGAATTGCTAGGCTTTGATACCATGTAAAATATCAGACAAAATTACTAATAAAAATTAAATAGAATAAGTTGTATTTCTGTGTGTTTAATATACAAAAAAGAATACATATATATAGAGTTATCTGACACAGTTAAAAGCGTGATTAGTGGGTTGTTCTTGACTACAATGGAAGCTATACATGGGACTGTTTAAATTATGTACAAGCTGCACATGTTGGATCGATTGAATTCTTAATTTCTTTTAGATACTTTGACTTTTATTAACAATAATAATAATGATAATGTAAAGACTTCTTTTAAACCACCACCTCATAATAAGGGAAAGGCTGCATGACATCAGAAGCCACCTTCAAAACTCAAGCGTAGCCTAATTAATAAGAATAATAAGAACACAAATGTTTGTTTATTAATTAACATAAAATTTCGTTGTCTCTGTTCAATTGGTGTAAGTATTACTTCGGTTTTGTAGCTGCATATGGTTATATGGAAACCAGCCTCATCTGGTCATGTAGATTGCTGTTATCGACTGTTATCCTGTGTATATATATATATATATACTTTGATCTTTCCTTTAATTTAATCTTTACTTGATTTGCAGAACAAATTTAAGATTCAGAAAGCATTAATTAAGCAGGGAAAAAAGAAAATGGAGCAATTAATAAATTAAATGTTTCTTATGTATATTTGGTTATTAATGATATTTTATTTTAATTGAAGTAGTGATTTTTTAAACTGATATTTTATTATATTTGGACACCGCGTGCTTTTCACACGCGTCCAACTTCAAATAAATTTATTTACTATTTATTATTTTATTGTCAATTAATTCATTTTAAAAAATATGATTAATTAAATATTAATAATAATCCTCAATGTAATTAAAAATACATTTCTAATATATATTAAAAATATAACAATTTAATTATATATATATTAATTGATTTTACAATTTGAAAAAATATTTCTTGAAATGTATTTATAAAATTTATATCTAATCTGAATAATAGTTAGCCCATATAATAAAGCATAACATGTTTAGAATTTTAATAAAAACTTTAAAAAAGATAAAATGACTATTTTATATAATGATGATTTTATATTTAAATTTGAACTAAATTAAAAATATCTATCCAATATGAATTAATTATTTTATTTTATTTTATTTCATACTATTACACAAACTAAAGAGACGTAAATTTGTTCATAAAAAAAAAAAAAAAAAAAGATAAAGAGAGAGAGAGACGTTAGTTATATACATATGGTAATATGGTAAATTTATACAGAAAAATGCTTATTGATGTTTTATAAAAATTTTAATAAGCTAAATTTTTTTTTTGGTAATTTGTGTGATAAAATGTATAAACATTAAAGTTATAATATAAATGTAAATAAATTAATAAAAATATTTTATTTGAAGGATAACGATTACAAAAAAAAAAAAAAAAAAAAAGTAATTTTTTTTAAAACACATGTGTTAATTGTTTTAAAATTAGCAACTTTAGTTTTATACTATCATATATATGGTGTGTGTAACATCAAAAAATAAAATATATTACAATATAAAAATTAAAATTTAGAGATATAAAATTTTAAAATTTAAAGATTAAACTATATTGTCTAATTTGAAACATAAAATAATATGGATGAAAATTTAGTTTACAGTGAAAACGCAAGTGCAAAGTTAATATTTTTAATAAAATTAATTTTACTATAAAATTATATATTCATGAAAATAATATAAATTTATGTTAGTTAATTAAGTTATAAGATGTGTTATAGATACATTATTAATTATTATTATTATTTTATAGATAATAACATGTGTTTGGTTTTGTAGAATACAAAGTATGACTTTTATATTTTACAGCGTCATAAAAATATAGCAAAATATAATTAATTGAAGATGCAAGGATACAGCACATAAATAAAAATGACAATAAAAATGAAAATTATTTATTTTTTTTTAATTTTGAGTTTTAGGGTATAATTGCAACAATTTTTTTTTAAATTGGATAAAATAATATATTTTCTGAAAAAATATTAGAATTGTTTTTAGGTGGTGATGTGATTTTAAGTTGGCGTCATAGCTAGAACCAAAATTTTAAAAGAATAAAAATGCTTTAATTGACTACTGCTAGTTGCCATGGCTACGGAAGCGACCGATAGCTTATAAAAATGGATCGAAATCTGCCCAAAGTTCGCTAGGCGTGCCCACACAGGTAACCAGTAGCTCATCGATCTATAAATAGTATAATATAGACTTTAATTTTATGAATAATATTTTTACAATTGATTTTGATTTCTGTATAATTACAGTCTGTCCCTTTCGTTTTTTTTTTAAGTGGCCCTTTAGAATGGTGTCATTGTAAGTGGCCCTTTTATCTTTATGCAACTTTGAAGGACCTACCTTCACTCATGAGAGTTTGAGACTCTCTATCTTACCTTTTGTTTTTTCACAGTCCATAGAAAAAACGGCGCCATTTGATTAGTCCGTAAGGTAATTCCACACATTTAAACTTCTGCTCTTTCTAAACGCTATCATTTTAAGGGTTTGCTGCATGTGTTTTATTGATCTTCGTGCACAGCTGTTAAGCATTTGTGATATTATTTTTTTTGTTTTCTTTATTGCCATTCATTTCAATTATGTGATGGTAAAAAATGATGCTTATTTGTGAGGGTACTTTTGCTAGTAATCTAATAATAATATAGCGTATGGCTAAACAACATATCATCAATCCAATATTAAACTCTTTATGTATATATTTTATTTATATAAATAGTTTGAGTAGTAGCCAATCCATACACTAAACTTATATTATATTTGAATTATTTTAAATTAGTATCTACTTTAATTAATCCGCTTATAAATATATAAACCTTATGTGATTGAGTTGAGTAAGATTGAATATTACAAATATACATATATAATTCAATATCGATGGCTAAAAATCTATTTTATATATTATTAAATATATAAATACTTTTTATGTTATATTTTTTTTTCATGTATTAGTAAATAACATATATAATTTACAACAGTATAAAATATCTATAAATTGAAAAAAATTATTTCGTGCAAGACACATATTTTAAGATTAGTATAAATGATGGAATTAATATTCGTATTATCTAATATTATATCACTGGCAACGTATAAATTATTAATTAATTATTAAAAGAAAAGAATTAATGAAATCATTGTGATAATTGTAAGAGTTTGAGTATAAATTCCAATTAGAATGAAATTTATATATTCATATATAAAAGTAATGTTAAAACAAAAAAATTCATATAAAATTCCTACATTTAATTACATATATGGAACGAAAAACCACAGATTTGATAGTATATTTTATATATATATTGGTACTGTGGCAAATAAAATTTTCCACAAAGAATATTGAAAAAAATGTTAGCTGGAGGCAAAAGAAAACTTTAGGATAAGGCTATTAGATATATTATACTAAATTCATAACCAGGGGAAGATAACAACCTTGGCTTGGCGAGTTAGTCAAGGTAATCAAGTTGGTGGATAAGATAATTAAAAACACTTAGAAATAATATAATTAAAATAATTATTCTGAAAAATCTTATCAAAAAATTAATTAATAATTCTAAAAAAAGGAAGTTAATTAATTAAGAAGAGCTCTAAATTCCTCTTGATGTAACTAATTTTTTATACATCAAACCAATCACAAATAGAAATTTTAAAATTTTATTATGAATATATCCATTGCTTAGGCTTGTGAACAAAATAAAGAGCAATGTTTCTAATAATTCATTTAGATTAACAAGTGTTTAATATCTCATTATATATGAGATCAATTTTAGAACTAAGGAATAAATTTAAAATATCAAATTTGTGCACAATTTATCAAGAAGTTTATAAATATATATAGTGATGGATTATTAGATTCACTGGCAAAACAGATTGCGTCTAGAGATGAATACCTCTCGAAACTGGAAAATTGGTTTAGTCCTGACCTCAATTTGTCGGCATCAATATACTTCATGATATTTTTATAATAATCATCTTAATTAGTATATCTATATATAGGCTTGGAATAAAGAATAGGTGAAATGATGACATTCATATTTATTTTACTTAAGAATTAAGCAAATTAGATATAAATTTAAAAGAAATTCGTGCGTATATGT
Source organism: Reutealis trisperma (assembly GCA_947687605.1). Taxonomy (NCBI): domain Eukaryota; kingdom Viridiplantae; phylum Streptophyta; class Magnoliopsida; order Malpighiales; family Euphorbiaceae; genus Reutealis; species Reutealis trisperma. Next base: position 5,137,416 of record CANTUT010000019.1, on the reverse strand, counting down.
ATAGTGATATCGAGCACTTCAATTGGAAAAAACTTCGTTGTTATTTTACCTCAAGTCACAGACAATAAAAATTTAATCAATGAGGGATATTCTAACAATGTGTTATATATTCAAAAAAAATATTATATATTTTTTAATTTATTTAAAAATATAATTATATTTTTATGAGATGGATGAAATATTAATTAAAAAGTCATATTTAACTTTAGACTTATCATAGTATTAATTTAATTAAATTCATTTTTCAAGGAGAAAGCGAACTCGATCTATACTGCTAGCAGAGAAAAACCTAATTAATTTTGACTTTTTTAATTATGGAAATTAAATTTGACTTTTGGGTTGTTTCTCATAAGGATGGCAATAATGTGGTGATTTTCTTATTTGATTTCTCTCCGCATTGGAATGAAGATGAAAGAAATTTTTTCTTTATTAGTGGGATGGAGCAGGGATGTGGAGTGTAATCTCTATTCCGCGGAGATCCCTATCTCTGTCTCTGTGGAGACCCGATAATATGATTATATAATTATCCTTAATATAATTAGTAATAACTTACATAATTACTCCATAATATAATTAGTAATTATTTGAAGAAATTTATTTAAATATTCTCATATTTATGTATGCTGAATTTTTAATATTTTATTAAAAAATTACATAATATTTTTAATGTGTTAAAAATATTTACATTTTAATTTTATTTGATTGATGTTTTGTGAGTTTGAATCTATTAATATTTTTTAAATATATTTATTTTTATTTTTTTGTTATTATTTATGAATTATATAAATATATATAAATTTAATAAGATAAAATTCAAATAGGAACGAATATCCCCGCTGGAATGGAGATTTTCACAGCGATGGAGATAGAGATTAAATTATCTCTATATATGAGATAGAAACGGGAACGGGGATTACTCATTAAGGTGGGAATGGGGATGAAAAATGGTTCCCCCATCCTCACTCTGTCTCGTTGCCATCCCTAGTTTCTCAAATCAACAAAAAGAGAAATTTTTTTTTATGAAATGGAATATTAATTAATGTATAAATTAAAGATCTTCAAGAAACAAGGAAAAAAAAAAGTTGAAGAAAGTAAACTGAGAAATAAGAAAAAGATGAGTAGTAGTTATACCAAATCATGGAAAGAGTTATTTCAAAAATAAAATAAAATCCATGGAAAGAGTTAAAATCAACTTATTACCTCATGGCTGTGTCGGTGATGTATGTACAGTAAAAAAACTTGTGTCCCATTCATTAGTTCACAGTTATATTGCATGAAAATTCTCAGGGAATTATTTTTGGGTTTCAGAAATATTTTTTATTGGAAATTTAGAAAAACTTATCCGAAATATTTTGAGTATGTTTTTGTAATTTAAAAAATTAAAAATTTATTTTTATAAATAAAAATTCATTTTTAAGTTAAAAAAAAGTCATTTCGTCCATATCAACGCCTAAAAAAAATATTTCACTCTCAATTTTACTTTTTGTAATATAATAATAATAATAATAATAATAACAATAATAATAATATTATTATTATTATTATTATATATATAAATTATTATTATTTTTAGCGTATATATATATATATATATATATATATATATATATATATATATATATATATATAATTAAAATTATTAAATATATTTATAGATTGTTATTTTTAGTATTTTGTGTGTGTGTATATAAATATAAATTAATATTTATAATTATATTCTTATATTTTTTATATTTATGCATTTCTCACACGATTTGTGTCTTATATTTTTAGAAATTATCGTTTCTATATTTCCATTTCTCCGTTTTATCGTTTTCCATTTTTGTTTCCATGCAACTTAAGTTCCCACACCACATATTAGCAGTTAATTATATATGATTTCATTAATTATGTAAATATTTTCATTTCATATATTCAACAAATGTGTAAATTAATATGATTATAGAAAAGTATTTACTTTTTTCTGAATGAAATTGTTTATTATATTTTTTTAATGAAAAAATATTAATATTTATTTTTTTCATATTATTATTATATTATACAAGTGTATAAATCTAGTCTCAGTATAAGTAAAATCTAATCAATTTTTAGTATAGGACAACAAAAATAAAGTAAAAAAATTCTTAATTACTTTTAGTGTAATTATCTTTTAATTTATATAATAAATTAATTATTAATTAGTAATATTTAAAAATTTTATTATATGTAAAGATATATCCATATGTAATTTTTTTTTTTTTGTTGGATTTGGCGTAAAATCGAAGTGTATCTAAGTATGTTCATAGACACAAATATCAACTTTTCGTTGATATGTCGTTATGTTTGGGCAGTCTTGACGTCTTTGCCGCGGCTGAATTGCCTTTCCTAATTCTTACATTCACACATTCGTTGTTAGTTATGAACCACAATATTGTCCCAGCTTAGCTAAGATTATTAATTGTAGTTCTTACCTGAAAAAGTTTTGGTGTTGAAATAAAGACTTTTGCCGAAAGAACTTCTCCTCTTTATTAATTTATATTTTACCTTTGCTCCATATTATAAAATTGTAATTACATATTCAAAAAGAATTAGAAAATGATTCAAAATTTTTAACTTAAAATTTAAGTGAAAATTGTATATTCATAATTGAAATTTTTTTGTTGCATGAAAGATTTGATATGTTGTTTAAAGGAAAAGGTTATTTGATATGTTGGTTGAAATTTTTATATTGAGAAACAAATGAAATAAACAATATGAATAATTTTAAGATATTTTAGAATTTAATTATAAAAAATAATTTTAGAATTTTAAGAGTGTTTTTGGACTTTTGACACTCTTATGTAAAATTTTCAAAATTTATAATATAAAATATGAATAAATATAATTAAAGTCAAGAGACATAATGCAAAATAATGCCTGTGTTTGTGTTAGTGTTTATACAAGGAGGAAAGTGACTAGGCCAAGGAATCAGTGCTGCATGTGCAATTTTTCAAAAATTTCAACTTGGTAGGGACAAAATGGAACTATCAATCGATGCTTTGTCTCCACACCTACTTGTCTTGTTGTCATTCTTTCTTAATTATTCTTCTTTCTTCATAATTCAATCTCCCTGGAAAGGGAGGAAAACCGTGTCAAATAAAATTTCAAAAATTTCAACTAAATAGACCGCCTATAGACTAAATTCTCAAAATCTTCCGCACAACAAGATGTATCAATCCACGTGCGTGCATGTGCGTATCAAATTTAAGTTAATTATACTCTTTTTTTTTCTAATAAAAAAATCGACTATTTACATTAAAATTAATTTTAAAAATTCTAATATTTATACACACACAAAGGGCCAAGCCCTAACGAATGCCTTTTTTTTTTCGGAAAATATTATAAGTGTCAAGTATTAAATTGTAAATTATAATATCAAACATTATAGTTCAATATATATAAATAAAAAAATGAAGAAAAAATAAATATGAAAGTCATGTCTATGACTTTCCAAACCTTACGAATTTATTTGAATAACTAATTATTTGAAACTTAAATCTAAATCCATAAATTTTAAATAATCATTTATTCAAATGGACTCATATTAATTTTATCGCTGAACTAAATTCGAAAAATAAATTAAGAATTATAAAATATGTCATTGCTAAAACTAGAAGAATTCCCCAATGTAACACAGATAGCTAGGTTATTAAGATTGTTCTGCTAGAGAAGTCTAGAATAAATTTTTTTAAGTTAAATTCAAATTTTTTTTTAGTGATTAATAAAATTATGTGATAGAAGTTAATTAAATGTAATTTGATTAGTTTTTTCATTTTGTTTAGGGGTATAAAAAGTAATAGCAGGTATCAAATTTAAGTATTTTAAATTACAAAAGTGTTATTATTAATTTAGTAAAATTAAGATGATAAAGAGGAAAGAAGTAGTTCCCCTCTTATTGTGTGTAGCCTATTTCAAGAAAGAAAAAGAGAAAGAGTAATACTCTGGACATAGAACAGTCCCAGTATGTCCAATACACTACCTACCTAACAAAAATCAGTGTGTGAAATGGGGACAAAAAGTCAGGACGCAATTCTAGCCAATGAAAATGAAGCTTGAGCGCGTCCAATTAATGTATTATTTTTCGTCCCTAAAACCAAATGCGACAAACCGTTGGTACTAATTTGCTTTTATTCAAATGATACCAAAATCAAATTTGCAATATAAAAAGAAATAAATAAAAAGCCAGTAGTGAGTACTACTAGTCAACTAGTAGTGTTATGAATCCATGCAAATCCCTCTTTTTCTCCCGTTTATAAGTTCGAGGTATTTTCCGCCCTGCTTTCAAGTAAAGCTAACTTGACTTTATAAATTTTTTCGAAAAAATAATAATAATAAAAAAAATGATCTTACATGTTATTTTGTAAACCTCAACTCATTTTTTTTTTAAATTGTAATTTTACAAAAATAATATGAGAAATGACTCATATTTTATAAAATTATTTTCTGTAAAAAGCATGATTTACAAAATATTTTTTTTGTAAACTCTTTTTTTTTTTTTTTTTTAAGTTTTAGGAAAATTTTATAAAATGAAGTAATTTTATGTAAAGATTGTTATTTTATAAAATAGTATCTGAGATGATTTTTCTGTAAATTTTTGAAGAATTTTATAAAATTAAGTCTTTTTATGTAAAAAATATGATTTTATAGAATAACATGCAAGATAATTTATTTTTTTTAGTTTTTGAAGAATTTTGTAAAATCAAGTCATTTTCTGTAAAAATTACTATTCTAAAGTTTTTTGAACCTTTTATAAATCTCTAGAAAATTTTGCAAATTAAGTAATTTTTTTTCAAAGCTCGAGTAAACTTTACTTGAGAATTTTTAAAGTAATGGTAGGAAACACCCGGGTTAGATAACCTGACCAATAATATAGGTTAAAAGAGAAGAAAAAGCATATATAGTTAAATAAAAAAAGCCAGAAATTCTATTTTCTTCTATTTGATTTCTATATAAACACACAGAATACTTTTGCCGACTTTTTTGAGAATGAATTTTGCATCTGTTCAACTTTTTTTCATTTTTTAAGTATTACCTAACAAAAGGAGAATATGAAATTATATATATATATATATATATATATATATATATATATATATATATATATATATATATATATATATATATATATATATATATATATATATATATATATATATATATATATATATATGTTTTCTATGGTTACTTTATTTTTAAACAATGTAACCAACTTTGTTGCAAAAAAAAAAATTTTTTTTACGAAAAATTATAATTTTATTTATATTTTTTTAAATTAAAATTTTCTTTTACAATTTTACTTAATTGGGAAAAAAATTGTAATTTTACTAAAATATAATTTGTTTTGTAATATGACTTATTTTATACAAAACAATAATTTTATGAGAAAAATAATTTTATAATTATTAAAAAATATTATTTTTTTTAAAAAAATCATAATCTTCTTATAAAATATATTGTATAGGTAAATTTTTATATTACTCTCTATTTTCAAACAAAGTATAAAATTTTATTTTTTATAGCCAATTGGATAGTTATAAATAATAAATATTATTAAAATATTTAAAGTATTATAATTAAATTAATTTGCTATTATATTTCACTAATTAAAAATGAGAAATATTAGAATAATTAAGAAAATATTTTAAATTTATATATCTATAAACTTTATAAAAAAAATATCTTCATAAAAAAATAGTCCAATTTATAAAAAAAATGAGAAGATTAATTTTTTATAAGAGAATTTTTTTTAATTATAAAATTATTTTTCTTTTTCGTAAAATTATTGTTTTGCAAAAAAAAAAAAGTCATATTTTCATAAAATTAAAAGTTTTTTGTAACTAAAAAATTAGGAAAAAATAGTTTAATTTGTGAAAAAAAATGAATAAAATTATTATTTTTCATAAAAAATTATTTATTTTTCTCAAACAAAATAGATTACTTTATTTAAAAATAAAATAATCATAAAAAAAACCTATATATATATATATAAAAGAAATGCATAGAGAATATGATAGTGTAAAAATTAGTTCATGCAAAAATCTATATAGGCTTCTAACGTACGCCAATTTGTCATAATTTCAAATACAGTTGGACTTAACAGGCCTCTTCATATTCAACTACTTTAGTTTTTTTTTTTTTTTTTTTTTTTTTTTTTTTTTTTTTTAATTTTTAAACATAATATATATACAATTTAGCCAGTGTTCAGTTCACTCCCTGTATCAGACTACCTGTAGGAAAACAACAACTAAAGGGACATGACATGTGTAATGACGTAATATAGGCCCAATTTACACTATAAAAGGCTACTCATTCCTTCTAGTTTTGCATCACCCAAGCTCAAAATCAAAATGTCTCTTAAATACTTACTAGTCTTGTTTTTCCTTGGAGTTGTGGTTATCGCCACAACACCCTCACTTGCTGATCAACCTCCCCATAAGCGTGAGAATCCACCATTTGAGCCTCCTAAGGGTAAGGGAGAGAAGCCACCCCCAGAATATAAGCCACCCCATGAACATGAGAATCCACCATATGAGCCTCCCAAGGGTAAAGGAGAGAAGCCTCCCCCAGAACATAAACCCCCTCATGAACCGCAAGAACCCCCAAAGGGAAAGGGCGAAAAGCCACCCCCTGGAAAAAAGCCTCCACAGGATCCTCATCCTGGACACATTTTGATAGAGGAGATTGAAGGTAAAGGGGAGAAGCCATTCCCAGAGCATAAACCACCCCAAAAACCTCCTAAGGGTGAGGGTGAGAAGCCAACACCAGAACATAAACCACCACAAGAGCCACCTAAGGGTAAGGGAGAGAAACCACCCCCAAAGAATAAACATCCACATGATCCCCATCCTGGACACATTTTCATAGAGGAGGTCGAGGACAAAGGGGAGAAGCCATTCCCAGAGCACAAACCACCCCAAGAGCCTCCTAAGGGTAAGGGAGAGAAGCCACCACCAGAACACAAACCACCACAAGAACCTCCAAAAGGTAAGGGGGAGAAGCCACCGCCTGAGAATAAACCACCACAAGAGCCTCCAAAAGGTAAGGGGGAGAAGCCACCGCCTGAGCATAAACCACCACAAGAGCCTCCAAAAGGTAAGGGGGAGAAGCCACCCCCAGAGCATAAGCCTCCACATGACCCCCACCCTGGACACATTTTGATAGAGGAGGCTGAGGGTAAAGGGAAGAAACCATTCCCGGAACACAAACCACCCCAAGAACCTCCTAAGGGTAAGGGAGAGAAGCCACCACCTAAAAAGAAGCCTCCGCATGAACACCAACCAGGACACATTTTGATAGAGGAAGTTGAGAGCTTGCATGAGCCACCCAAGGGTAAAGGTGAGAAGCCACCGCCAAAGCACCAGCCACCACGGAAATTGAAGCCACCCCACAAGCCTCCGTCAGCCAACTGAGTGCCTAGCCACGATGCTTGCATGGTTTATATATATATATATATATATATATAGATAGATAGCAATAAATGGTCTCGTACATTTGCTACTATGTTTTAGTTGTTCTTTGTATTTGGCTTGTGGATTACGAGCACACATCACTTTGCAGTGTGCTCTGCTCTTGTAGGTTTATCAACCATGCATTTCGCTATAGTTTATGAAACCAGCTTTCTTTTCTTTTCTTTTTATGAAAATATTACATCTTAAAATGGCAGTGTGCTACATAATAAATTAATTAATGTTTTGCAGTAATATGGGATTATGCATAATCACAGTCTTAAATTTTGATTCCTCGGACGTTCGAAATTAATCAGTGGAAAATAATCGCCAACGCCATCATGAATAAATAGACTATTTCAGTCTCACCCTATGTGAAGAGATTTTTTTTTTTTAATACGAGGAAGGTTTAATTAATTGAAATAATATTTTATATTATATAACAGAAGATAATTTTTCTTTTAATATTTCTTATCAAATTAATAATATTTTTTATAATTTAAAAAATCGTGTATAAAATCTAATCAAATTATATTTGATTACACTTACGCGGAAAAAAGTTAACAAGAAGAGCTTTTATTTTTAACTGAAAATCAGCTTTTATTTCTAACTAAAAGTCAAAAGGAAATACGGTAGATATAAGAATGGAAGATTCTACACAATAGTTATCATTCTTATTATATATCCAGTAGCATCCATACGTTTAAAAATATGGACAAAACAATAATCTTAAAGTAAATTTTCATAATTTTAAAATAAAAAAACTAAAATATTATTTATTAATTTTGAAGTAGAGAAGTAAAAGTAATTAATATAAATATTTAGTGAAAAAATAAATAGAAGGTAATGTTGGAAAAAAATAATAAATATTTTCTTGATGAAATTATAAAATGACAAATAAATTAGAAATTTTTGTTCTAAAACGAACCATATATATGAAATGATGGGGGTAATTTCCATTATTTCTAAGATTATCTGTAGGTGCATGTAATAACAATTAATATTCATATTATAAACCAGATTTATAAAAATTAGAAATAGAATAATTTGTTAAACATATAGTGTTTGAAAATTTTATTTATATCAATTTGCATGGAAGAGAGATAGTTATTTAAATGTGATTTCAGTAGTCACAAGCTATCACTTAAGTGGTTCATGCTTGTTGGCCTAATCATATTTCATAACGCACTTCAAATAAAAAAAGATAATTACAAATTTGATGTCTTGATTTTTCTTTTTTTTTTTTTTACTTTGGTGTTGGATAATTTTTTTTTTCCAATCAATACAGTGTTTTGCTCCGTGTTATGCTTGCTTGAGTGCTAATTAGACATTGTAGATCTCGTTTTCTCACCAAAAAAACTTAATGTATGCATAGTTCAAATTTCTTTTCATTCACAAACTAATATTGATTACATTCACCAATCGTTAATTGCTTCAATTACATCCCTCAAATTTAACTCAAAATGCTAAGTAACTTTCTCCAAACACTCAAAATATATTCAATTCCTAATTAAACACCTTGATTTCAATAAGGTCATAATAATCAACACAACTATAGTTATCCACAGAAGCCTCTCTAATCTTGCTCCTCTACATCTGCGTTTCCATCCTTCTCACCCTCTGCAACATCTTAGGTATAATTTGTCTAGCCGTTGCGCATATTGAAGGGTTAACCCACTGAAAAAACTAGCAACTACTTTGCATTACCAAATTAGCAAAGTTATAAACACTTGTATTTACTAATTGCAAATTCTTTTACAATTGTAACGTTCATTTTCATTATTAAATTTCAAAATATTATGTACATGAAAATTTTATTTTTATAAAAAAATTTATCATGAACCTAGAGGACTGAAATTTTATTTTTAAAATTAAATTTAAAATTGATTCAATAACCTTTTTAGTCCTGAACATAATTATTCACTCGAAATCTGAATACAACCTGCAGTAACTCCACCTAACCACTTGAATCTACCCAAAAAATATGAGACTTGAAATGACTTGACCCAAAATGACCCTAACCCCCAAACTTTACTCAACCCGACTAAATTTCCTCCTTATATATGTATTAATTACACACATTTGATAACAAATAATAATTTATCCACATGTTAAATATTGTAATTAAGATAAACAATGTCTTAAAGAGACTTTAAATGTCGAAAATAATAATCAACTTTTAGTGGGAAGTGATGGAAAAAGAAGAAGAAGAAGAAGAGAATTGAGATATGAAGTCATTGATAATGTGGGGCTTCATTCAACAGTAGTAGCCAATAATTTAATATATCCCCTGGTTTCTTTGTCAGCATTGGATGTGACAAATGAAGCATAGAAGACAAATAACGGCTTCCTTTTTCGTTACCCACATGCAACGCCACTAGGTTGCAATTTCTACAGTTTCTCCATTTGTAATTATATATAAATCCCAAAGTAGCTTTAATAAATGCAAACTAAAGTGATACTTAAAAGTTTCATTTCATGCAAAAAAGAAAGATTATATATACATTGGAAATTTATGGAGGTTTGACATTTTCAATCTCTTAATATCTTAGAGCATTTCGTGCGCCCATAAAAACTGACCTAACTTAGGCCCAAGTCCACTGTCTTGTATCCAAAAGAAATACATAAAGGATATATATTGTTTTTGTTTTTCACAATGTGGAATTTACAACTTAAGATTTATAAGAACATGAACATGGCCGTTGAAAAAACAGGCTCCGATTTTACGAAAAAAAAAAAAATGAAAATAGTAAAATATTTAATATAATAATTAGATTTTAAAAATATATGCATAAATTGTAAATTATTAGTTATTGTGTTTATATTTTATCAAATGAATTGTTTAATAATAGTTTAAATATTTTTAAAAAATATAAGTTTAATATTTTATTTCACACAATTATCTTAATAATTAATAAAAAATAATTACATCAATTAATAATTATTATTTTTGCTAAAAATTAATTTAAAGTACTGAATTTTAAATCCTCACTTCTCTCATCCAAACAATCAAATTTCAAACGTGAAAATTTCAAATTTCAAATTTAAATGTCAAATTTCAAATTCTACCATCCAAAAGCCCCGTAAAATAATTTTATAAAATATATGAAATTCATTCATAAATTCATATTTATCTTTGCTATAAGTAAAAAATCATTTAGAATCTAATATTTTTAATGTTATAAAAGTTGATAAAATTTAAAAAGAGTAAAAACTAAAAAAGTTATGTAATTTTAAATTAATAGTACAAGTAAGACTGTCAATTTTTCTTTAAAAAAGTTAAAAATTTAAATGTATTTTACATTCAATATTTAACATTTGAAATATGATAATTTATTAATAAATAATATTTTTTTTTTTATAAAATTCATTTAAAAATCAAATGAGTTTTATGTTTATTCATTTTAAATACTATATATGTAAAGATAATAATATATACAAGAAAATTGAGATCTAGTAACCTGACACTAGTAATGAATGTAGTCTTTAAGGAGTTACCTTAATGGTTAAAATTTGGATATTTCAATTGGGAAGTTTTAGATTTTTTTTTTTTAATTGAAAGTCTAATAGATCCTAATAACGTTGTAGGCTACATAAGGACTAACTCTTTTTTTTTTTTCATCAAATTGATGATGATTTTTATGGTTTGAAATACTTGAATTCTTATCATACCTTTTACTTATTACATTTTTAAAGAAATGAAAAAAAATTAATCAAATTATACCTTATTAGCTAATTAGATTTAAAATTTCAACGAGTTGAATGATTTATAAAAAAAAAAAAAAAAAAAAAGACTCAGCTAAGTAGATTTGAAATTTTAACAAGTTGAATGATTTATAAAAAGAAAAAGAAAAAAGAAGAGAGAGATTTTTTTTATAATAAAAAGAAGAGAGAGATTGCTTCTATCATATCTAAATTTTGATATATTCCGCAGAAATTTGTCAAACTTCTTAACCAGTGAAACCCAAATTAATGGCCCCTTGACGTTAACTAGTGAAAAACCAAATGAATGGATGTCACTTTTCCTCCAGAAAATAATTTCAATATCAAATAACTTTAAATTATGGCAATTTAAAATATCTCCAAATACTCTTTATATATATCAAACTATTTTTTATAAAATTTATTTTAAAAAATAAAATTTTAATACTCTTTATCTTTTAAAAATAAAGAAGAGTTGATTTGCCTCTCTAGATGTAAGAATCAAATATCACTCTCTATTCTAATTTTAATTAATACAATATAAATTTTTATACACTTTGTTATATATAATTTTAGTATTATTTTTTTATTGGAGTAACTTAAAAAAGAAAAATTGAAATAATTAATACTTATAAAATAAAGTAAAAAGAATAACAAAACATAGAGAGTCTATTAGATTTAAAGGATCTCCAGCAAGTTCTTAAACCATATTTCTTCTCTACTATAAGGAGTATACTAGTGTTATTAGAATCGAACTAGTTAACTTGGTCATTGGTCTGTTTTTAAGTTGTAAAAAATAGATGATTTATGAACCAAAAAATGGTTTGAATCAGAAAAATTGGAAAACCGTTGAACAGGTTTGACTGTAATTTGCATAAAATTATGTCATTTTGAGTTTAAGAAAGTTAAAAAATTAAAAAAAAAAAAAAGGGCAAAGCAATTAGATTGGACTAGCCAAACTGCGAATCAGCAAATAGACTGATTCAACCTTCAGTCCGGTTTTAAAAACATTGGAGTATACCTAATGATTGGGTCTCAAAGAGACTTTTTAATCCATTTTCCTTCTCTAAATTTTTTTAAGAGTCATAATCTCTCTCCTTAAATTAAAAAAAAAAAAGACATAATGAGTCTTAAAAATATTTCATTATTTCCCTCTCTTTTTTTTCTTCATTTTCTTTATTTTTTATCTCATTTTCTTCCCCTTGAGCATAAAAAATTTATTATTTATTATTAAATTACTATATTATTATTAAAATATTATTTTATAATATTTTAAATAAGATTATTCTTATTTAGTATTAAAAATTTTATGTAAACTAGAAGAAATAAAATTATAATATAATAATAATAATAATAATTTGTTATAATATTTTTAAAAAGATTATACTTTTTAGCCTCAAAAAATTTATGTAGAGTAAAAGAAATAAAATTATAAATTTATGTATAAAGAAATGAAATTATAGATTTATTACTAAAAAATAAAACAGAGAGTGAAATAGAGAGTGATGTTAGAGTATTACTTTTTTTCAAGATAAATTAGAATAATGAGTTGAATTGTTTAAATATAATAAGGAGCAAAATAGAAAGTATTATTGAGAATATTTTCTATTAAACAAAATATGCTTTTTAAAATAAAAAGTATTATTGGAGATGTTCTTATTATATTAACTTTTATCTTTATTATTCATTTCATACTTATTTAATGTCTTTTTCTTAATATAGAAAAAAGAATAGTATTACCCTAACACTTGACATTTTTTATTAATACATTTGATTTGGAGGTGAATTTATATATATTTTAGCCCACGGGATAATTTCCTCATTCCTAAATTTCATCCAAAGCCAAATTAAAGCAAAATATAAATATAAACAGCCTAAGAGCAGTATGGCTCCTTGAATAAAAACAATTGTAACTAACAGCCAGAAAATAATAGAAAGGAAGCAAAGCAGAGCAAAGCAAGCTAAGCTAGCCAGCACAAAAAGCCATAAACAAGAAGGTAGGAAACGTGATCTAATAACGCATGCATGGAGAAATCATGTATACAAAAATAACGTAAAAATAAAGATGAATGAGACTCTTTCAAATCCAATTATATTAGCATAAAAAGATGAATTCTATTGTTCTTTTACTTGTTGAAGACTGATGACAGCAAAAGCAGAATTTTTCCTTCTTTTTTTTTTAAAGAAAAATTTAGTTTTTAGAAAGTTACTTAAACTATTTTTTTTTTATCCAATTTTGACCATTTGAACTTATACTTCTCTGTTTATTTACTTTTTTTTTAACACTAAGAGGGGAGATTGCAATATAAATCCTTTTTTTTTTTTTTTGGTTAAAACAAATGGGGCATGCCGAAGAAAAAACAACTAAAATCCTATAAAGGAGACGCCTAATTATCGCCTAACAACAACTGAGAAAGACTTTCTGGAGGTTAATGAAGAACTGTAGTACCAACTGAGCTACATTGATTTTTTTTTAAATTGATTTTTTTGTTATTTAAATTATTTTTCATCCAATTTAGACCATTTCAACTTATACTTCTTTGTTTATTTTTTTTTTAACACTAGGGATGGGGAGATTGCAATATAAATCTTATATGCACAAAGCTATATTGATTTTTTTTTTAAATTCATTTTTATTTTTTGTTACGGTAGACTGTATCTATACTGAAATTAGGATATTTATAAATAAAAAAACATATGAAAAATACATTTCCTATTATTTATTTTCAAAATCGAATTCCGGTCCGTAAAAACAGAAAACAAAACTCATTTAGCCATCAAGCCAAGTAGAAACAAATTTTCTTTTCTTTAGATCACACAAGTCAAACAAGTGCAAATCATACTATGTATTTTCTTTGAGAGTAAATAAATTTTAAATATGAGAAATTTTCAGAGAGATTGAATATAGTATATCACTTATAAATTAAACTAATAAAAATATGACACGTTAATTAATAATACTAAATTACCTATAGATTATAGTATTATTAATTGATATGATTTATTTCTATTAGATTAATTTATAGGTGATTTAATATCATTAATTAACGTGTTATATTTTTATTAATTTAATATATAAGTGATGTGATAAATTTAGTCTATCTAAAAATTTTTCTTTAAACGCTCATCAATAATGCACACATTTTCAAAAAGGAAATTAGACCAACGAACACAAGAAGACGAACACCCTAAAGCATGTGGGTTGACAAAATAGCCCTCCAATCACCATAAATGGCACCTCCAATACTCCTCTAGTTTCTGCACCATCAAACCAAAAGCTCAAAAATGAGTCTTGGTCTTAAACACTTGTTAATATTGTTCCTAATTGGAGCTTTAATTCTTTCCATACCCCCTTCGTCTGATGCTCAAAACCCACCACAAAGAAGGCCACCTCGCGGGCGGCCACCTAATTCAGAAAGAAAATTAGTAGCTCTAGGTGCTGTTAAACCTCCTAAAGGAGCATCAGAAAAGTTACTCCCACAGCACAAACCACCAGCTATTCTTGTTGATAATAAGCTTCCAGAGGCTAATTAGGAGAAAGCCAACGGCTCCAGCACTACAAAAAGCATAAATGATTGCATGTGCATGTGTGCGTGCATAATATAACCTTTAATAAAGTTCGATGAATTTTAACTAAATGGCATTGCAGTAAACTCCCGTTTGTGTAATTAGTTGGTCCTAAACAAATATCTTATTTGTTTGAATCATAATAGTTTCCTATTGTACGCAAAAGAGTGTGCTTATTATATGCTGTTACATGCACTACTAAAATAAATATAGGCATATTAATAGAAAAAGATTACATTTCTGGTGAGTTTTTTTTTTTTTTTTTTAATTTTAATTTGGTAACAAAGCAATTAGATTTTTCTGTGATTTTATTTTTTACCTTAATTTTTCAATTTTCATTAATCCTTAGGATATATTTTATTATTTGGCTCAACCTTTATTTGTTTGCGATGTCATGATAATAATAGTTTATAATTTAGAAATAAGAAATTCTAGTAATTAGACTAATTAATTAAGCAAGGAATCGGTCAGTGAGCAATTTCGAAACTAAAACTTCTGAATT
Source organism: Reutealis trisperma (assembly GCA_947687605.1). NCBI lineage: Eukaryota > Viridiplantae > Streptophyta > Magnoliopsida > Malpighiales > Euphorbiaceae > Reutealis > Reutealis trisperma. The sequence goes on along the minus strand of CANTUT010000019.1, from coordinate 5,122,182 downwards.
CTAACAATTGTTTGGTAAGATTCAAATGCTTTCCATTATTTCAAAGAAAAAAGCAAGAATTCCAACCTCAAAGCAAGCCTTTTTCCATGCAATAAATATAATAGTTCTCTTCTTAACATATATTCTCAGCTTTCATCTTTTAATAGATATTTCAAACCCTTATGTCAGGATTATCTCCTTGAGCACAAGGCAATCAAGCTACTGCTTTCAATTACACAAACTTTGCACAGGAAAATTGACTGCTATAAAAGAGTAATTTTTACTCTGACCGTGATTAAACATGCTTCATGAATCTCTTATGTAAAGTGAATTTCACTCAGAAAAGGGCATATAATGCCATGTTCCTATTTTCTTTTCTTGGGTAAAATCTAAAAAATATTATTCCTTGTTTAGGGCTAGCTGTGATCATATGACATGAAATTAAAAGAAAAAAAAAATGCATGGCTACAACCTACAATCTCACTAAAAGCATCTCAATGCAGAAAAGCAAAGGGAAAAAAATATAACTGACCCTTCTTAATATTTTTGACAATTTCAAAATTAACAATTCCAGTCTTTATAATATCATCGGTTAACAATATAATAATAGAAGCATCAAGGATTAAAACTCATATCTACCTCTACCTAAAAAGGACGAATTTCATTTAGAATAAGACAGAGAAATAAATTTGCACATACATTGGCATGCCATTTGGCTAAAGAAGGGGGTTTTTACAATATTATACTACTTTAAAAAAATATTTACTTAAATATGCCATATTTTTTAAAATTTACAAAAATATGCCACTTTTTAAATTTTTTGAAATTTTGACCAACAAACTGGTAGTCAAACTATACCGGTTTTGTTGAAATTGGAAAACTTAATTTGGAAACCGGAAGTTTAATTTCCTATTTTCTTTTTTATTTTAAAAAATGTTATTTTTTATGGAAACCGGAATTGCTTCCGGTTTCCTTTTCTTCTTTTTTTTTTTTAATGTTAATTTTTTAATTTTTTTTAAAATGTTGGATAATATATATATAATTTTTAGTTAGTCAATTAATTAATTATATTAAAATTAAATTAAAAAATTATCAATTATGATTTAATTAAATATGTGATAAATAATTAAATTTCTTTTAAATTAAGGTTAATCTTGAAATATAATATTATCATAATTTTTATTTATTTGTGTATTGTTTAATTTTATTTTTATATATATTATATTTATTTTTAAATATATTATTAAGTATATTATTAACTATAATTTTTAAATTAAAAAATTCTGTATTTTTTAAATTCTTTTAAAATTCTTAACTTAAAAAATTATATTTAGTAAAATTATTAATATTATTATAAAAAATACAGAATTAATATTTGAAAATTATACTTATATATTTATTATTTATATGTTAAAAATAAATATAATATACATAAAAATAAAATTAAACAATGCAGAAAGAAATAAAAATTCTTTTAAAATTCATAATTTAAAAATTATAATTAGTAAAATTCTTAACATTATTATAAAAAAAATACAGAATTAAATTCTTAACATTATTATAAAAAAAATACAGAATTAACATTTAAAAATTAAAATTTTACAATAATATGCTACTTTAAAAAAATATTTACTTAAATATGCCATATTTTTAAAAATTTACTAAGATATGCCTTTTTTTTTTTTTTTACTTATTGACTAATAAACTGATAATTTGACTGTTGACTTTGTTATAAAATTTTTAATATTCTTTGACTTAATGGAAACTGGAAATTTAATTTTCAGTTTTCTTTTTTTTTTTTAAATGCCAATTTTTTAAAATTCTTTTAAAATGATAAGTAAATTTTTAAATATTAAATTATTAACATTTAAAGATTTACTTATCATTTTAACATATAAATAATAAATATATTATTAAGTATATTACTAAAGTATAATTTTTAAATGTTAATTCTGTATTTTTTTTTACAGTAATGTTAAAAATTTTAGTAAGCATAATTTTTAAATTATGAATTTCAAATTAAGAATTTTTAAAAGAATTTTTATTTATTTATGTATTGTTTAATTTTATTTTTATATATATTATATTTATTGTTAACATATAAAATAATAAATATATTATTAATTATATTATTAAATATAATTTTTAAATTATGAATTTTTAAATTTTTTTATTTATTTATGCATTGTTTAATTTTATTTTTATTTGTATTATATTTATTTTTAACATATAAATAATAAATATATAAGTATAATTTTCAAATATTAATTCTGTATTTTTTTATAATAATATTAAGAATTTTACTAAATATAATTTTTTAAGTTAAGAATTTTAAAAGAATTTAAAAAATAAAGAATTTTTTAATTTAAAAATTATAGTTAATAATATATTTAATTTAAAAATAAATATAATATATATAAAAATAAAATTAAACAATACATAAATAAATAAAAATTATGATAATATTATATTTTAAGATAAATCTTAATTTAAAAGAAATTTAATTATTTATCATATATCACATAATATCATAATTGATATTTTTTTAATTGATTAACTAAAAAATAAAAATGGAATATATATATATATATATTACTCAACATTTAAGAAAAAAAAAAGAAAAAAGGAAACCGGAAGTACACTTCCGGTTTCAATTCAAAATTAACATTTTTTAAAATAAAAAAAGGAAACCAGAAGTTAAACTTCCGGTTTCTAATTTGATGCCAACAAAATCGGTAGTTTGACTACCGGTTTATTAGTCAAAATTTAAAAAAATTAAAAAGTGATATATTTTTATAAATTAAAAAAAAAATGGTATATTTAGATAAATATTTTTTTAGGATAGCATATTATTGTAAAAAACCCCCCCTAAAGAAGGTGTACACGGATAGTAGTGAGCAACCGCATGGCCGTTAACATTATAATTTGGCTTAAAGAATGTTACTATAGTTTTTAACACAAGGTAAGACCACAGCTATAAATTGCCACCATATGTCCCAGTCTCTGAAACCAAATATCACAGCACAAAAATGTGTACTCTATACATCAGAGTGCCGCTTTGCCTTCTCATTGCTTCGGTGGTTTTAGCCACCCCATCTCGTACTGCCGCAAATGATCACACTCAGCTATCAACCGTGGCTAACAAGCCCACAAAGCTAAATTATCCAATGTATTATAATGATGATGATGAAGAAGACCACCACCACTTATGGTCTAGGCCACCCCCTCAAGAGAAGCCTACACCCCCTCCTAAATCTAAGCCATCTCCCCCTAAAGGCAAGCCTTGCCCACCACCCGAAGGTAAACCTTCTCCGCCTAAAACCATGCCACCCCCAAAAGGCAAGCCCTGCCCAACACCTAAAGGTGAACCTTCATCACCGCCTAAACCCACATCGCCTAAACACAAGCCATCCCCACCACCGAAAGGTGAAACTTCGCCACCACATAAACCCACACCACCTAAAGGCAAGCCATGCCCACCACGTGAACCTTTACCACCTAAAACCCAACCACCCCAGAAGCCTGTGTCACCACCAAAAGGCAAGCCTTCACCACCTCATAAAGGGGGCCCTGCCCCACCACCTAAATCTAAGCCACCACCGGCAAAGGGCAAGCCTTCACCACCTCCTAAAGGGGATCCTCCAGCAGCAACGGAGTATGTTTCACCATAGGCAAAACCAACTCGCCAAGTGTGAATGTGGCCCATTTTATGCTACAAATAAGAGTGCCTAGCTAGTAGCTATTAATCAACAAACGAAGCACTGGTGTTATATTTTGCTTGTGTTCTGAGAATCTACGGATACTATCATCAGTATTGATATTAATATTCCTATCATAGGAATCCTATGCTTTTTTTTTTTTTTCTCTTCCATTTCATAATTTGCAGTTAATAGTTAATAAACAAAAGCATAGACAGTTATAAGAAATATATAAGTTTCATTGATATATTTTAATATAAAAAGAAAATTTAAATAAATTAAAAGTGATAGAAATTAAACTGAAAAGATAAAGGTGACTTAAATGGGTATAGGTTAAACTTATGAATGAATTGGATTTAATAAGTTTAGATTAATTATTACTAAAATGTTAGACCTGACTAATTAAATAGTTAAGTTCAAATCATTATATACCTATGTATTTTTGATATATTTTTTCAATGTGCGATTAATTATGAACAAAGAGAAATGATAATAGAACGGCCAACTTATATTTATATGATTTAATCAAATGACTTATATTTATGAATACAAAAGTTCTAATAATTATATTTTATATTTTCTTCGTACGCCTTTATATAATGCATAAAAAAATCCAAATTTATAATGGATATAATGCATATATGAGATCTTATTCAGAAATATTTGTAACAAAAGAATAATGCAAGTTATGTGTAAAAAAAAAAGAGGAAATAAATCAACGGGACTCATCTAATGTGAACTACAAGTATTTTAAAACAAATTCAAGTGCAAAAATGAGGTAATCGCAAATATACCTGTGGATAAATGACTAGCCAGGCATGGCAGGTGTAATCTTTTTTTTTTTTTTCCTTTTCTTTCCTTATAATCTTACAGCCAGAAAAATTATATTAATTAGAATTAATGACAGAACTGATTTAACTATTTTATGCACAATGAAAGAGCATGGAAAAGATCAATATGCTGACTGTACTTTCATGTTAGGAAAATCATATTGGAGCTAATGAAAAAAGTAATTATGTACCAAAAAAAATATATGTAGTAGTAATAATAACACTGAGATCAAGGCGGTGGCACGTACCTATTTAGAATAAAGGAAATTACATGCCCTACATTTTTTTTAGTTATGTTTATTTTTTAATTTTCAATTTTGATTTTTGATTTTTTTGCTTTTTATGTTTTTTTTTAGTTTTGTTTTAATATTGTTACGTTTTTTTCTATTTGTATAATGTTTTTACTTCTTTTGCTTATTTACTTGGTTCTTTCTTTCTATTTTTTCTTTTTCTATATATTTCATTCATAAAATACTGTTATTAATTAGTTTAGTAATTCAAAACTTTTTATATTTATATTATTAAGTAATAATATAATAATCACATATTTGCATGATAAAATGAGAAATTATTTTTTAATTTAAAGCGGTATTTAATATACTAATATACTAAATAATTATAAATTTTGTGTAGAAAATTTTTGCTCCAGGCTATAGTTTCTTGTATTAAATAAAAAATAAGTTTGAGGGTGTTAAGTATCTAAAAAAGATGAAATAATTTATTTCTGGTATATACTTATGATATATCTAAAATATGCCTAAAATATACTCTTGATATACTTAAAATAAATTTAAAATATACTCTTTACTGTGAAAACTGAAAATCATTTGTTAATTTTTTTTAGTCTCTTAAAATTTTAATTTAACTCTTAAATTCTTTAAAAATATTCATATATTCTAATTAATATTGTCGTTCATGTTTGATGATGAATCATATTAAAAAAAAAAAAAAAAGAGTGTTGATGATATTTTTTCAAAGAAAAAAGTTGAGTGTGTTAAGTGTCTAAATAATATATAAGCATTTATATACTTAAGATATACCTGAAACATACACGTTATATACTTGATTTACCTAAAATATAATCACTATATACTTAAGGTATATTGTTTATTGTGAAAATTATTTATTATTTTTTTAAGAATATAATTTTTTTTATCTAATATATAGTTGATGTATTCTTGTTATATACTTATATTTTTGTAATATTTAATATCCAAAAATATTTGAAGATATATATCAAATAAATACAAGTTAATCAAGTTTAGTAAAATATATACTTATAATATACTCTAAATATACTGTTTCCTGAATTTGCTGAAAAATATCTTTATTTCTTTAGTTTCTATAAGTTTTCAGATCTGAAACTCAATTTTCATATTTTAAAACTTTCAAGTTGCTAAAAAAACTACATAATCTCCTCACTTTTGAAGATTTTTAATGCAATAATAATTAAAAGATCACAAAATTTTAATGAAACATATCTATAAAATTCAAATTACCTCTCAAACTATTAAGAAAGTGAATATTTTATCAATTAAGCTAATTGAATCTTCAAAAAACTACAGATTTAAATCGATTTTGTTTAAAACTTAATAGTACCTTATACAAATTAATTTTGATAATGATTCTCACTATAAACAAATTTGAAAATCAAAAGATTTTGGATTTTCCTAATCACATGTGATAATTATTAACATCAATATCATAGCCTAATGGCCTGCAAAACAAACAAATAAATGTAAAGATTTGATAATGAAGTAAAAAACAATAATAAAAATAACAACAAAAATAGCAAAAAAAAAAAGGATTTCTATAAGACAAATCAAAGCAAAAAACGTTGAGAAAATTAAAAAAAGATATATTTTTTATTTAATTTTTTTTGTCCATTGTATTTTTAAAATAAATTTAATATGATTTCAATTTAAAAAAAAAACTGATAGAATTTGCCCAAAAGGACAATAAAAAATGTACAAATGCTTCTTTTGGCTGTTGATCTAACACACTAGAGGACAAATTCAATGTGGGCATCACGTAAAAATAATTAAATAATAATAATAATAACAATGGCTTTATTATGTGTCATTCTTTTATAAATTTTAACTTTTTAATCAGTAGTTTTTTGTTGAAAAGTTGAAGAGCGTAGAAAAGTAAAAAAAAAAAAAAAAGGTATTTAGACGTTTTTGTAATAATCTGAAAGTAGGCGTATCATTATAAATTGATTATTTTTTTAGGGAATTTTATAGAAATCCCTTTAGAATAACCTCTAATATGTCAGTTTATTATAATTTATAAAATTAAATAGCACATGGGCTCGGCTACAGAAATGGATATATAGAATTGGGTTAACAAAAGAAGTTCCTATTAGACCCTAATTATTCGTCAAATTAACTAGACTAAGGGCAAAGAGCCTATTTAATTAAACTTTAATTAAGACCCTAATTAGCCATAAGGCTAATTGTTCATGTTTAATTGCTAGTTATTTTAGAATGTTGATAGTTATTGGTTAGTAATTACAGCTATAAATTCAATCCGTTATCATTCCAATTAAAGTTTAAATAAATGCTAATTAAAAAAGACTTGTCTAAACTAGGGTGTATACACTTCGAACCAATATAATATAAATATATAAAATTAGTGTGAGTAGGATTATTTTATTTAACTAGAAAAAAAGGATAGAGACATAATTTCAAAAGTGAAATTTTTGTCCACTATCATTAGTTGGCTATATGAAAATTGGATATACACTTAGCATGGAAAAATTTTTCTGCCTAGTGCAAGGTGTCTGACCCCAACAATTAATCTAATACTCCCTAAATTACATTTTTACCAGGTTGGCAATCTAAAACCTTTAACTAGGTTCAGAAGATCCTGGTAAGACTCCCTGTTGTTCCAATAAAATGCTTCTGAGTCTCGATTTCAAACTTGCTTGTGAAATGTCAGAGTGAATTGGGAAAGCCACTTTGACTCTTCCCATCCACCCCACTCCTTATTAAAATTCCAGTTTATACGGTTATGCTAGGAAATGTCACATGTTTCCACATGCCTATAATCAACAACAGTACCACTTAAGTCACCAATCTTTATGGGAAATTAAGCCAACGCGTAAAGCGCTTTCTCCTTAATTTGTGAAATAAGAAAGTGACAATAAGTTAGTATTTAATCTAGCAATGCATTTTCAAGTAAATACTATGAGAGGAAGATGGTATATATTTACCTAATTGTTACAATTCCACGTCAAAGTTGACATTTGCAAGGGAATCGGGGAAAAAAGAACCTTGCTTCTTAAACCTTCTCTCTGTTGGAACCATATTGCCTAAATTTTCCAATTTTTCGACTGACATAGTCAGTGGAGCCCGTTCTTACCTGAAATCATCAAATTTTTGTTTTGACGTTTCAGAAATTCTGTGTATGAAACCAAATGAATAGGATTTGGACACGTCTGTTGCCAATGTGGGCGCCAAACCATTATAAAAGGGCATTGATTCTTCTAGTTCTACACCATCAAAGCTTAAAGATGTCTAACACATACCTGCTAGTATTTCTTATTGGTGTGGTGGCTCTCACCACTCCTTCCTTGGGCGATCCCCACAAACCACCTCACTTCGAGCACATCCCACCTGCTTTTAGCCCCAAGCCTGCCCCTGAGCACAACCCACCAACTCACTTTCACAAGCCTCCAGTAGAACACATTCCACCAATGCCAATTCACAAACCTCCTCCTAAGCTAGAAAAGCCAATCCCAGAACACAAGCCACCAACTCCAGCTCATAAACCAGGAAAAGAGAAGCCAGTACCAAAGCATGAGCCGTTAAGTCCAGCTCAACCTCCTAAAGTAGAGAAGCCATTACCAGAACACAAGCCATCAACTCTACCTCGCAAACCAGGATTTTTGCCACCAACTCATAAGCCATTACCACCTTTTGGTCATTTTCCAGCATACCCTCCGATGGAAGGTGGTGAAGGTCCTTACAATCCACCGCGGAAGATGACGCCTCCTCCATTTCCACATAAGAAGCCACCTATTGCACACCACATGGCACCCCCACCAACCCATGACTATTGAGTTAGTATGGTTACAGATAGATTATTAGTACCTAGAAATAAGAGCTGACATGTACTCATTACGGCTTTTCTCTATATATAGAGCTCTTGCACGTTATTATTGCAGTTCTTGCACTTCAATAATAGCCAATGAGCACGTTCTTATATCTATCCTTATGTAAAGCACAGTAGTGCGTGCTACACGTAGTCATTTACATTTTTGAAATAAAACCCATCTCTAATTTTTTTTTCCTGCTCTTGCACGGCATGCATAATCAAATGGTGAGTTGTGTCCAGTTGGTTGGCATGAATAGCGCTTAAAACCTGAAATGAACTATAGTTCAGTAAACCTGATTGTTGGGCATAAGGAACTAAGGGGGAAAAAATAGAAGTAGAGACTCGTGACATAGTTTACATGGTTTATATATGCCTTATGGCTTACATACAAAGGCAAATGAGAGAAAAAATTCACTAATGAAATCAACAATGGTACAATTGTTTTATTGATATTTATATTCTAATAATCAAGAAAATATCTGTGAGGTTGTCAAGAAACCACTCAACATATAACCTCAAACTTGTAGGCAAATGCCTAGAAATAGTTCATATCTCTAACAAAGTTTATGGTCAAAAAATGACTTCAAAGCTAATTAATAAAGCAACAACTAAAAAACTAAGAAAAGAAGTCAATGGGATTCCTGAAATATGAGCAATGTCGAAAGGAAATCAAGTGCAATAATAAGGCTTTTTCAAAAATATGCTTATGGATAAATTACCATGCAAGACTTCCTAAGCTGCATGTGATGTTGTAGTATCAAAAATCAAAACCCAAAAAAACAGATTGCTTTCAACAACAGAACTAATAGATCATGATAGTGAGTTCAAGGCGGTTGCATTTACCTTGAGAATTTACAACAATGTGTTACTTTATTCTGAAACCAAATGTGTGAGTCTGCAGCTTCTGCTGCAAATAATAGACATTATTCCCGCGTAGCGTCATCTTCCCGAACCGAACTAGCTTCTCTTATACAGAATAACTGTTAGGAAATTAATTTATTTAACTAGATTCATATTAAAAATAAACATTTCCACAAAACTTCTGGCCTATATCTGCTTAATCTGACCCTATCATTTGTAGGAGTGTTCGCGGGTTAGAAAGGTTCCAACCCGACCCGACCTTTGAGTAAACGTAGTTATTTGATGAAAAATGATATGATCTGACCCAACATAAACCTCAGTTACTTGGAGCAAACTATGCATCGATTTGGATTGGTCCAGTTGAGGATCGGAGGCTTAAACACCAATTGTTATAAATTTCGGTTAAGCCTTTAATTTATGACAATCAATTTCAAGCTAACGGTTGTGAACTCCAAAATCAGCAACTTATCTGAACTGCTAGTCAACTTACATTACATTATTACGTTCGGGGGGGTTGGAAGCTTAATTAAAACTTAAGTTAGGTTCAGAAAGTCCTGATAAGAAACTACTAATATTGTTCTTCAATTTCAAATTTGCATGTGAAACGTCTCTAAATATTATATTGGAAAAGCCAAATTACTCTTAATTTACACAAGTGTCACTCCATAAAATTTTAGTTTACTCAGTTGGGCATAAAGGGATACGTTTCTACCATAGCATCGATCAATGCCACCAATCAATGTGAGAAGTCAAGAAATGGACGCGTAAAGAGCAATTTTCAACCATCAAACATCTAGTGGGACACGAAAGTGAAAACTCTGCACAAAGGACAAAACTTGGGATACAGTTTCAAAGACTAAGAGAGGGAAATGATAGAATATAACTAAACTTGGACGCATAATGATACAGTTTCAATTCAAATGCTAAAGTTGACATTTGCAAAGATGGCCGTTAAACTTATTAGTGGTAAAGCAACTGTTAAAGACACGAAGCAAAAAGAATCTTGCTTCTAAAAATTTCTCTCTGTTTTGGAATCATTATTTTGCCTAATTTTACAACTTTGCAACTGTAATATGGCCCAAATAGAGCTGATTATTATCTGAATTAGCTTTTTTTTTTTTTTTTGACAATTCACAATTCTATGTAAAAAAAACAGATGAAAAGCATTTTGACACGTCTATTGCCAATGTAGGAAAAACCATTTTAAAAGGGTATTAATTATCTTAGTTCTAGACCACCAGAGGTCATAGAGCAAATGTCTAACACATACTTGCTTGTGTTGCTTAACCTCATTATGAACATATTCCACCTTTCTATAGTCAAAAGTCTACCACTGAGCACAAACTAACAAGTCTCACTTTCACAAGCCTCGTGTGGCAAAGCCTCCAATGGAGCACAAGCCACCAATGCCAGTTCATAATAAAGAGGATTCAAGCAAAGTTAAAATCTCATTCCATATATTCCAAATGGAGAAGAATCCTCTCCTATAAATACATATACACACAAGAGTAAATTTAGGAAGAGAAAATCTAAATAAAGAAACTAGGAGCTGGTTATTAAACGGTAACCATAATTTAAGGGCCACAAATACAGAAAAATAAATTAAAAAACTAGCTGTTATAGATGATTAAGGAATTAGCTGTTTGAGATTGATTCTTTGTATCTTGTTTTGATCTTTTGATTGTCTGCTTCTTCACCCTTTTTCAAGTTGGAGGGAAGGAGAACATGGACTCCAAGCTTGCCACGTAAATTTTGAAAGGTAGCTTTAGCTAATGGTTTAGTGAAAATGTCAGCAATTTGCTGAGAGGACCGAACAAATCTTGTAACCAAGCTTCCAAGAGCAACTTTCTCTCTTACAAAGTGATAATCAATGGCAATATGTTTAGATCGAGGATGAAAAACTGGATTTATAGTCAGTATAAGGCACTTAAATTGTCAGAAAATAGTTGTGGTGGTTGATGCAATCTAACTCCAATGTCCCGTAGTATGAATGTGATCCATGTAAGTTCAGCTGTAGCCACCGCCATAGCCCTATATTCTGCTTCAGAACTAGACCTGGAAACTGTTGGTTGCCTTTTTGAGGACCAAGAAACACAGTTGCTTCCAAGATATACACAATAACCCGATGTACTTCTCCTTGTTGTAGTACATCCACCCCAGTCGGCATCACAAAAGCCATTAAGATTAAGAGAACTTTGATGAGTGAATTGAATACCGAAATTTAATGTTCCTTTAACATATCTAATTATCCTCTTTAATGCTTTGAAATCCCCTAACGTAGGATTTTGTATCTTTTGACATATCTTGTTCACAGCATGAACAATATCTGGCCGAGTGTGAGTTAGATAAAGGAGAGCTCCTACCAGACTTCTGAAGGTTTTGGCTTCAAATTTTGTATGATCTTTGTCTGTTTGCTGTACTTTCATAGCCATAGGAGTGTTAAAGTGAGAACTTGCCTCCAGGCCAACTTTGACAATTAAATCCTTGGCATATTTGCTTTGAGAGAGATTGATGCCAGTGTTCGTGTATTGAACTTCCAATCCCAAGAAGTAGTGCAAGCGTCCTAAGTCTTTGATAGCGAATTCTCGTCCTAGACCATCAATGAGTTGCTGAATGAAGGAACCATTATTTCCTGTTACCACAATATCATCAACATAAATCAACATAATGATAATGATTGAATTTTTGTGCAAAATAAATAATGACGAATCTGCACTACTGCAACTAAAACCAAGGTGAATAAGAAATTTTGATAGTTTGTCGAACCAAGCCCTTGGGGCTTGCTTTAAGCCATAAATTGATTTGTGTAGCTTGCACACAAAGTGAGGGAGTTGAGAATCCTTAAATCCTGGAGGTTGTTCCATAAAGACTACTTCACTTAATTCACCATGGAGAAATGCGTTTTTCACGTCAAGTTGTCTTAATGTCCATTTGGACGTTACAGCAATGGCAAGAACGAGTAGGATTGTAGTGACTCTTACTACTGGACTGATGGTCTCGTTGTAGTCAACTCCTGGTATTTGTGTATACCCTTGAGCGACTAGTCATGCTTTATAGCGATCCAAGGTACCATCATTTTTTAGTTTTGTCTTGAAAATCCATTTGGATCCTACGACATTGGTGTGAGCAGGTCTTGGTACAAGAGACCATGTTTTATTTGAGTGAAGTGCAGAAAGTTCTTCCTTCATTGCCTTATACCAATGAGGAATGGAGATGGCTTTCTTCCATGTAGTGGGTTCTGCTATATCAGTAGTACATATGAGTGCTTCAGGTTTAGACTTCTTTCTTTCTCTTATTCTTTGCGTCGCCCTAGGTAATTCAGGGTCAAGTTCAGGTTTTTCAATCAATTGACGCCGTGTTATCATCTTACGTTTTTGTTCATTTATTGTACCTGCAAGGGGAATATGAAGATCAATGCTTAAATTATTTGAAATATCTTGATAGTTATTTGATAAAGATAAAGGAGAGAAGTTTTGTATCTTGATAGTTATTTGATAAATATCTTGATAATTATCTTAGTTCTAGACCACCAGAGGTCATAGAGCAAATGTCTAACACATACTTGCTTGTGTTGCTTAACCTCATTATGAACATATTCCACCTTTCTATAGTAAAAAGTCTACCACTGAGCACAAACTACCAAGTCTCACTTTCACAAGCCTCGTGTGGCAAAGCCTCCAATGGAGCACAAGCCACCAATGCCAGTTCATAATAAAGAGGATTCAAGCAAAGTTAAAATCTCATTCCATATATTCCAAATGGAGAAGAATCCCCTCCTATAAATACATGTACACACAAGAGTAAATTTAGGAAGAGAAAATCTAAATAAAGAAACTAGGAGCTGGTTACTAAACGGTAACCATAATTGAAGGGCCACAAATACAGAAAAATAAATTAAAAAACTAGCTGTTATAGATGATTAAGGAATTAGCCGTTTGAGATTGATTCTTTGTATCTTGTTTTGATCTTTTGATTGTCTGCTTCTTCACATAAACCTCCTCCTAAGCAAGAGAAGCCAGATCCAGAACACAAGCCACCAACCCCAGTTCATGACCTCCTAAAAAAGATCAGCACAGGGCATATTAATCCAAACTGAAACTCCTAAAATAGAGAATCCAAGACCAGAATAAAAGATAACAGCTGTACCTCCCAAACCAGGATTTTTGCCACCAACCCATATGCCTTTACCGCCTTATGGTCACTTTCCAGCACATCCTTCAATGTAGAGAGGTGAAGGTCCATACGAGCGACCACAGAAAATGATGCCTCCTCCAATGCCACATGAGAACCCTCCTAGTCCACACCACAACGCACAGCCACCTGTCCATGCCCACTGAGTTAATTTTGTTAAGGCAGAGAGATAAGCGTAACATGAAATAAGAGCTTATAGGCACTCATTATGCCTTTTCACTACAACAGATAGCTCATTCTATTCTGCACTTAAGTAGTAGCCAATAAGCACATCCTAATGTAAAGCAGAGAGTGCTATTTGGAATACATAGTATTTACTACGTACCTATGTGTTTTTGCACATTCAAGGAATGACCTAAAAGATGAGTTCTGAGATTGTGGTTGGTTTGCCAGGAAGGAGAATAACACCTAAAACTCGACATGCATTATATAATCACCTATTTATATCCACCCATTTTATTAAAGCCAAATTTGACTACATAAGAGCGAACTGGATTTGTTAGTTGTCAGCAGATTTTCCTAAAACATCAATTAGAATAATCATGGAGTTCAGAGAAAGTGAAATATATATTACCAATATCATTGACATCAAAACGTGGTAATATATCCTAACAATAACAATTCACATGCAAATGTAATGTGCCAAGTCGTCAGCAACTTCTAATAAGAATAACCGAATGATCTGTCACTGGAGTTTGGCCGACTGGTGAGCCTCTTGATTCGGGGCCATTTCACCAAATTAGGGTAATATATATATATATATACACACACACACTAAAATAGGGTGCTTTGAAAACAATTTACCAAAATAGTTCTCAAAAGAAGAAAATTAACAATATAGGGTCTTTTTTGCTGACCAGGATACAAAAGTAAAAAAGTCAAGTCAAAAGCAGCAAAAAATAAATAAATAAAATGCTGATTGGGATTGCTCTATGCATATACACATTTTTTTTTTTTTTAAATAAACAATATATGTTAATAAGTTAATCTTAAAAATTCCTAGTTCTTAAAACTTACACTGGGAACTTTATGTAAGTTATTTTGATTTTAGTAAATTAAAAATTTTTTGTATTAAAATTAATTTTAATAATTTGTGTAAAAAATTACGGAAATATAAAAACAGAATTATATTAAAAATTAAGTTTTGAAATTATTATAATTAAAGTTAATTTTAATTTACATAAATTTTACAAAAATCTTTTTTCTATGAGAGTACTAAAACTATACAATTATTGACTCTAATATATATAAAATATAAAAATTGTAAAATTTAATCTCTTATTTCTTTTAATTTCACAAAATCAATCAAAATATTTTACCTTGTAGTACAATATCAACTTTGTATCTAATACTCAAAAAAATAAAAATAAAAAATAAAGGCATTACAAAATATAATTTTGTATACATTAAAACTATATGCGAATTATGGCAAAAGAGTAAAATTAATACGGAAAATAATATTGTAGTTGTGTCTATTCTAAATCCAATTTTCAATATATGATAACATTATGTAAACATATCTAAACTAATATATATATATATATATATATATATATATATATATATATATATATATATATATATATATATATATATATATATATGTATATATATATATATATATATATATATGTATATATATATATATATATATATGTGTATATATATATATATATATATATATATATATATATATATATGTATATATATATATATATATATATATATGTGTATATATATATATATATATATATATATATATATATATATATATATATATATATATATATATATATATATATATATATATATATATATGTGTTGATTACAAAAATTTTATAACTAAGAGGATCATTTTATTCATCAGAAAAAGGGCTATATATAGCCTTATAGAAACAAGGGAAAAATAACAAATCATAACAAATCCACGCACAGCATGGTGAAGTAACTACAAAAGAGAACAAACTCTATCTTTTCCTAAATAATAGGTCTTCCTAGTGACCAGGTCCAACGAATAACAATTCAACATAAAAAGTAAATAACCAACAATCCCTCTCTTAAGCTAATTCGTCTGAACTTAGCTTACTTCAGCAACATCAATTACTCCAAGCATATTACGAAGCCTCTCGAACTGCTCCAGCTTCAATGGCTTTGTCATGATATCTGCAACTTGACTCTCAGAAGTGCAGTAACTCAACTTAACGATTCCATCATTCACTAGGTCTCTAAGGAAGTGAAATTTCACATCTATATGCTTACTCTTCCCGTGAAAAACTGGATTTTTGGACAATTGTATGGTGGAGCTATTATCACACATGATGACAGTTCCTGACTTCTCTGTAACTCCAAGTTTCTCTAATACTCTTCTAAGCCAAACGCATTGGCATGCACATAGAGCTGCTGCTATATATTCTACCTCTGTGGTTGAGAGGGCAACCACTGGTTGTTTCTTCGAAGCCCAAGAGATAGCACCTGAACCCATTTTAAACACAAATCCAGAAGTGCTTCTTCGATCATCTAAATCGCCAGCATAGTCACTATCAGTGAAGGCCAAGAGCTTTAAATTGCTTCCTCCTTTTCTGTAAAAGATTCCCAGATTAATTGTACCTTTTAAGTACCTTAAGATTCTTTTTGCTGCAAGCCAGTGTGACATTTTGGGACTAGCCATAAACCTGCTTAACAAACTGACACTGTACATCAAATCAGGTCTAGTTACAGTTAGATACATGAGGCTCCCAACCAATTGTTTGAATAGAGTTTCATCAACTCTATCGCCATTCTCATCTTTACGCAACTTCGTACCGGGCACTATTGGATTCTTCACAGCATTGCAATCTTCCATACCAAATCTTGCTAATACTTCTTTAGCATATCTCTTTTGACAAATAAAAATACCATCAGAGCATTCCTTTAATTCTACTCCAAGAAAATACTTCATCCTTCCCATGTCAGTCATATCAAACTCCAACATCATTGAATTTTTGAATTCTTCACACATGCTTCTATCATTTCCAGTGAAAATTAAATCATCAACATAAAGACTGACAATTAACAGCTTACCTCCTTTTGACTTTGTGAACAATGTATGCTCACTAGGACATCTTTCAAAGTTTTCTTGCATAAAATAGGCTTCAATCCTGCTGTACCAAGCTCGTGGAGCCTGTTTCAGGCCATAAAGAGCCTTTTTCAGCTTATAAACTTTGTCTTCTTCTCCTTTCTTTATAAATCCCATAGGCTGCTGCACAAAAACTTCTTCTTTGAGTTCTCCATGAAGAAAGGCGCTTTTTACATCAAGCTGAAAAATTGCCCAACTAAATTCTGCAGCTACAGAAAGAATTGCACGGATGGTATCAAGTCTTGCAACCGGAGCAAACACTTCATTGTAGTCTACACCATGTCGTTGAGCATATCCCTTTGCGACCAACCTCGCTTTAAACTTCTTCACATCCCCATTTTCATCAAGTTTCGTTTTGAATATCCACTTGACTCCAATGGGTTTGATTCCTTTAGGCAAATGAACAAGCT